>JAZHYW010009209.1:0-38651 GCA_037355805.1 Ixodes ricinus | reverse complement strand
ACGCACCGTTATATACTTCTGCTTCAGAGTACACACTATTATATATCAGTTCTATCCCGACTGAGCCAATCTCAAACGAAAAAGGCCTAGTGACTTGCGCTTTTGGCGCCGCTTGAATGGTCCCGAGTCTCCAGCGATCGTTGCTCGCCCTCTCGCGGCGGAAATGAGAAGCGCTCTCAGTGAGGGTCCCCCGGTTCTCCTGCTCAGCGGGCACGGCGGAACTGCTCGCGATCATGGCTCGCCAAAGGTCATTTCTGAATGCAAACAACGTTCTTCACTGTTCCAGTGGAATGATGCAGCCGGTAGGGGTTGTACCTTGCCATCTGAGGGTCATGCCATTCCAAAGGAGACGCGGCCATTTGTTTATGACTGGGATATATACGAAAAAAAATTGAGTTGAATAAAGAAGCCTCTTAAAATCCACAAAAAGGTTTTTTTTAATAAATTAATTATATTTTTTTGATATCATGCTTTAAATTTCTGGAATTTGCATAAAACCCGTGTAATTAAGAAACAACATTGTGAAACAAAGTTGCAGTACCACACAAATTTAGGTGGGTGCCTAATTACCTAATAACATGCCCTATCTTACAGTAAAATGCAAACATTGAAAGACGCCATTTTGAGTCCAGAACTAAAGAGGCTTCATGAGATTTCTTGTATTTTTGTTAATCAACTTTGAGTTGTTTGTTAGCTAAAAATACTTTCTTAGTTTGTTCTTATAGAACTATAGTAATCAAATTTCCCGTGTTAAATGTTTAAGGTCTCGTTTTGTTGCGTATTAATTAAATGAAAAATTCTCCCGTTTATGCTGAAACGGCCTTATTGAGAGCCAGAAAAAGCAATGTGTGCATCGGTGTCCGCAACTTTCGAAATAGCCAAAAATTCAACCCACTTCATCTCTTCATAACTTCGTAGAATTAGGAAGTACTTTTTGTTTTTGCTGAGAAATTAGGTTTTAAAGATGAGTCTTTCCGACTATGCCTCCAGACGCCCGCCCCGTACAGGCGACGCACGCCGGCGTTCGCCAGCGAAGCGTCAACGATATGAGACGCCGCCGCAAGGTCTTCAAGACTCTCCTGAAGACACGTTTTAATCAGTTGAAGTGGACGTTATCCTGCAGCATCCACGCATCCATATCCTCTTTACCTTACGTTATGATACTGGCGTCTTACTTTCAAACTACTGCACAGGTAACTGCAGCCGACGAGCGCAGGCCTTATCGTCTGCTTCCCGAGCTTGGGAATGCCTATTGCGCGTCGGCCTCGTCTGTCGTATGTCCAGATGTAAGAACAATTCAGACCGGAGAGCTCTTCACCGATGCAAAATGATAACAGTGAGGTCGCGTCCCCATTGAGCTTAAATGTATTTTGATAGAACTAAGATTTATTGAAGTTCGTTGGTGCATCCACCAAGGATGCGCTGCCAAGATAGCGGTGACGTCATGCAGACGACTAGGTCACCCTTGTAAGAGTCATTGTGGGCAGGGCTTGTGGCAATCAGTTTTGCGCGCAATTTTGAAATCAGGAGTAAAAACGCGAAAACTGATAGATGAATATCTAACTATTGCCATTTCGCAAATTCTGTAAATCGGTCAAGCCTCTGATAGTAGTTGGCGTCAGTACTGGAATTGAAACATCAGCCTTGAAAACCCTTATTTAAAAAGTTACTCAACAATTTCTTTAATAAGCCGACTTACCATGATGGTTATTACATCATCGAATGTCCGCCGAGTCTGACTCTCAGATGGCGAGGACGGCACCCGTGTAACTCACACCTCTTACCAAACACACGTCCTCTCATAATACAAGTGGATTCAGAATTCGAGATATGTTCTAGTTGGCCTCCAGTGTATTCCGAAGCCTAAACTACCGCACAGTACGTGATCTCAGGGGTGTGAGGCGTCCGCCACAAAGAGTGGAATGCTTTTTCCATCATTAAACTGCTTTTGGTAGCACTACATGTTCAATCAAAATGCGTTTAAGTTCAACAGAGAAGCGACATCACCGTTACCCTTTCGCATCGGTGAAGAGCTCTTCGGTCTTAATGGTTTTGTATCTCGACATACGACATGCGAGGCAGACGCGCAGTAGGCATTCCGCAAACTCGAAAGCAGACGATGCAGTCCGCGTTCGTCGGCAGTTACCTGTGCAGTAGTGTGAAATAAATGACGCCAGAATCACTACGTAACGCAAAGGGCATACGGACGCGTGGAAGTCAGGATAAGCGTCCACTTCAACTGAGTAAAACGTGTTTTCAGGAGAGTGTTGAAGACTTTGCGGCGGCGTCTCACACTGTTCACGCCTACGCTGGCGAGGTCGGAAAGGCTCATCTTTGAAAAATAATTTCTCAGCAACAAGCAAATTACTTTCCTTTTTATTTTTTGATATGTTAAAGAGATGAAGTGGATTGAACTTGTTGGCTCTTTCGAAAGTTGCAGGCACCGATGCCCACATTGTGTTTTCTTGCTCTCAATACGGCCGTTTCAGCATAAACTGCAGAATTTGCCATTTAATTAAGACGCAACAGCATGAGGCTTCAAAACTTTAGCACGTGCAATCCGTTATTAGTTCCATGGGAACGAACGAGAAAATATATTGTAGTGAACAACCTAACTACAGGTTGACCGAAAAAAATAAAAGAAATCTCATAAAGCCAGTTCTTTCTGGAGCTCCTGTTTGGACTCAAGATGGCGTCTCTCAGTGTTTGTATTTTACCTGTTAAGATAGAGCACGTTATTAAGTAATTAGGCGCCCACCTACATTTGTGTGATACCCGAACGTTTTTTCACAATGTTTTTCTTAACTACGCGCGTTTTTATGCCGATTCCAGAAATTTAGAGCGCATGATATAAGCTAAAATAAAATGTATGTTTCAACAAAACAAAGTCTTTTGTGGGATTTCAGAGGCTTCTTTAACCAACTATTAATTTTTTCGCGCATATTCCAGTCATGAAAAAACATTGCCGCGTCTCCTTAGGTTTTGCTATCACGTATAGAAGCAAACGCAAGCACTGTGTGTTTGCGTTAGTGTTGCGTGCTCCACGCTGGGCATGCGCGTCGTCGCTATGCTCCAATCCAAGACCGCGCATTTCGGGCTCTGCGCACGCGCAGTGTTGAAACACGCAGCGCTAACGCAAACACACGGCGCTTGCGTTCGCTCGTGTACGCTATACTTAAAACTCACTACCGTCTCACCGGTCTTCCAATGCCAACAAAACGTGCTCCAGTAAGCAGACGAGCAAGCGGAGTTATTTCGAACTGGGAAGGCTGAGATTGCTAAAATTACGGCCCATGAAAATATTATAAAAAATCAATCTTTCGTAAAATTTTGTCACATCTTTTTTTTTTTTTTAGAAGGGGGGGGGGGGAGTGCCATTTGATCCGGAAAGATTAGTGGCGAGTTTTGAAGTTTTGCCGATTGTCAAAAGTCATCGACATTGATAGCACCATATAGCTTTACCCAGCAGTTACTGTCATTTTATATGGATTTCTCAGACTAGCTCAAATGTTTTAATTGATTTTAGGATATTTTTATTTTATATCTTTTTAAATACAAATCCTGAAATTGGCACCAGTAATGATAATTAGCCGACTTTAGACCGCAATAGTTAATTCGCGCGTTAGAAATTATATCACCAGCGACAAATTATATTAGAGCTTGAAAAACTACGTATTAAAAGAGCTTAATTATAATATTATTAATGCAAATTGTGGCAATGTAGGCCCCAATAAACTCCACAATCACAGAAATACGCCATCGAACCATAATAGGCGTTACAGAAAGGTATCATTTTGTTTCTTTTTTCGCATATAAAAAACTTTGACATCGTTATCAAGATAGACATAAACAGTGGATGTACTATAAAGTCTTAAGTGTCACGCGTCGGCCTTAAAAACATACACACATACCTCTATTCTCTGACTCGAATTCCGATTTTGGGTTTTGATGGTAAGAACAGCGTTTCTTAATTTATACGTTTCGTGAACATATTCTAAACTCAACACCAGTGGTGATATTTTGTAAATTTTGGTTTGACTCTTTAATTCTTTGGCTAGAAATGATGCTAACGCAATTTTTATTTTTATTTTTTATTTTATTTATAAATGCTGTACACCCTGTGGGTGCATTACAGGAGTGGTATATGCAAAATAGGACACATAACACAGATATGTCACTTCAGAGCACAGCCGCACTTTTAAACATCATGCACACTCACGAAATGCGACAAAGGTAAGAAATGAGGTACAAAAACACAGGTACAAATTAACATAATTCGATTAAGCATTTTCAAACGATTCAAATGCGTTACAGTTAACAACACGTTTAGGAAGCTTGTTCCAAGCATCTACTACCCTAACAAAAAAAAGTACTTATAGGTATCGTTATTAATTCGCAGTATTTGAAGAGACTTGTTGTGCTCTCGTCACACGTGGTTTTAAGAAACGAGAAGTGTCCCCATCGAGTAAGTTTCGTGGGAGCACGAAAAGGAACTTTGATCTGGCAATTTCACGTCTAATGTACAAAGGAGAAATTTTAAGTTGGTTCAGGAATACTGGTAACTGAGTCGAGGCGACTATACCGGGACAGAATAAAGCGAGAGCGCCTGCCTTTGAATGCTTTCTAATTTATCACTCTAGTTCTTTCGGTAGGGTCCCATATACAGCGCAAGTATATTCCAGTGTCGGGCGTATAAGAGTGTTGTAAGCGGTTAGCTTCGCCTCACTGGTGGCGTTCTTTAAGCTTCGCTTTAAAAACCATATTTTTTTCGAGCCGCAGTGCCAAATTGTCAATATGTCGTTTCCATGTTTGATCTGCCGATTTTGCAAATCCTAAATATTTGAACTGATCACTTGTCGCCACGGGATCATTTTCAACTTTATATGTAAGGGAAGGACCGTTTATGTTTGCTTATCGAAATTAATTACTCAAATTCCCAAAAAACCACCAAACGATCCCCAGTTCAATATTTGACATGACAAGTGTCTGAGTGCAAACCTTCATCAAGAACACACACATATCAGCGCAGATTTTTCAAACAGATACAATATTTTATGTTACCTCTAAGGTCTATGAAAGACCCTGTTTTCAAAGGGACACTGAACTCTCCAAAATATTGTGAAGTGACTGGATCATACAGGTATGTCAAAAATAAAGTTTCCGCGAACAATCTCTTGAGCTCAATAATTACGCTGCGCGACACATCTTGAGTTACGAGAGAAACCTGAATTAACACTTATGTCCAGAAATTAATTCAAAAATAGAAGTTAGTTCCCATTTCGTTCCCGAATTAAAATGTTCCTCCTGGCGTGAATATGCCGTTAAACAGGGTTTTTGTTTTCAGAATAAAGAGGTGACCTGCGTGAGTTACACCTATTTTCCTCGTATAAGCGGAAATAATTTGTGTCACTCAGTGAGACAAGCACACTGGACAGGCTCAGCATCTGGTATAGCAGCGTCAGTCTTGGGTAGTATCGCTATACTTGTATCGCGGCACTGTAATTCGTTACTTTCTTTTTGGTAACTTTTAACTGTAACTCGAGACATTCTCTTAAATTAACTGTAACGATAACTTAAATGCTTTTTTTAAAACATAACTAAATACTATCTGCAACGATACAGATACTTTTCGTAAACAAAATGACCCTGTTTTGTTAACAATATGGCGGGTTCAACCATGTGCGGAGGTTGGATTCCACATTAGACGCCACAAAATAAAACAAGAACTCAAAATTGTTTTCGTAGGAGCAAAGTGCCGGAGCAGAGGGCAGACGTCTTTCTTCTTTGTTCTTCCTTTTTCGTCGCGCAGAAAATAGCATTTAGATTCGAAAGCGCCAGAAAACAAGAACAACAGAAGGAATAGACGAAACGATGCGCTACTTTCAACTGATTTTTTTATTCGGAAAAACAAACATATATATACACACACCCAAGCAACCATTTGCCTGTAATCAAACTTCTCGTGAGATGAATTCAAATTCCTTATATGATAAAAGGACTGAGGAAGTGCTGATACATGCATCGCCCTTCGCCCTGATTTTAAAAGCCTCGAAGATTTCTCTTTCTGTTCTTGTTTTATATCGTCCCAAAATCTGCGTTTTATCGAGGGCAGGAGAACGTGGGCACCGATCACAATGAACAGCCAAGTTTCCCGAGGGTGACCGCCTAACAGAAAGGTCATGCTCGCTGGCCCTCTCGTTGACGCACTTCCCCGTCTACCCTATGTACGTTCTCCCGCATGACGTTGGTATCTCGTAAACCACCGCTGTTTCGCATTCTACATATTTGTTGGTGTGCTTTTTTGTGCATGCTTCCGCCTTGCGTTACTTGTTATTCACCCTTGGACATAATCTGGATAACTTCGACGGTGCTGTAAACACTACAAGAACGCCGAAACGTCCGGCTATCTTTTTGAGATTGGGGGACAATCTGTGAATGTACGACAGAACCGCCACTTTCTGTTTATTCCGCGTGATCCCTTCCGATTCACTTTCTCGTTTTTTCAACTTTGACATGAGGCTTTCGGCGATTTCCACAAGATGTCCTTCTGAATAACCCGCTTTTTATAGGCGGCAGACTTGCGTGAGGAAGCTTGCACCATCAACGTGCTCACATAATTTTTCTAGCGCTGCAAGCACCAATGAAGTTGCCACTCCTCTCTTTACCAGCTTCGAGTGTGCAGAATCGAAGGGAAGCACACCTCTTTTGATCTTGGCTCATATTTCCAACAGACATGATTTTCCTCAAACTTCAAATTTAAATCCAAAAACTGGAGGTGCCCATTTTTCATTTCTTCATGCGTGAAAGTAAGACCCTTGGCATTGTTCGAGAACACTTCCAACACGCGTTTTATGGACTCTTCATTGGCACTCACGGGCCGATTCACTAAAACCAAGAAATCGTCCACATACTTGAAGATTCTAAAGCCTCCCTCGTTTCCACTAGCTCCCTGCGGATCCCTCTGTCACATTCCGCCAAAAATATGTCACCCAAGACCAGGACAACCCGGGACCTAATACATATGCCTCGTTTTTGTACATACAACTCGTTGCTGAATGAAACCACAGTAGACTAAAGGTACAAGGCAAGCAGTTCACAGAAAGACTCAACACTTGTTCCACATGAACTCCTAAACCCGGTTTCTTCCGAACTCTCCACTGCATCTTTTTTGCAATGGGAAATAGTAGTTCATGCGGAATGGAGTTGAAGAGGTGTTGTCTTTGTTTTCTGGCGCTTTCGAATCTAGATGTACCAGCTTGCCCAACTCCAGATTCTTCTAGCATTTAGCATTTGCTTTATTTCAACCTTTTTGTCCGTAACTCTCTCGCCCCGTCTTCATCCTTTCCGGCCTCATCGAATGCCCCGCCTTTTCAACCAAACGACAGAGCCGCCTCGCGGAAACCCGTGACGCGTAGACACCTAACGGAAAACTGTTTCACGCCGCACGAAGGCCTCTGTCGTCGGTGCCGCCAACGGGTGCCGCGGCAGTCGCGGCCATGGGCGTACCAACCGGGGGGGGGGGGGGGGGGCAAGGGGGGCCGCTTGTCCTCTCCCCCCTCAGTTTTCAGAGTGGGGGGCAAGGCATGTTTTTCCCCCGCCCCTCCCCCTGAAACAGCCGCCACTGGGCAGGGCAAACACTCGCCGGAGGCGCTGAGGGATACCAAGGGCACCGCCCCCGGCTCTGGGGGGGGGGGCGGGTCTGTTCTCCCCATTCAAAAACAAGTTGGTACGCCACTGGTCGCGGCGATAGCTTTCTTTGCGAAAGCGAGTTGCCACCAGCCGACAATGTCTGACTGGGGCCACAGGCAATGTTTCTACTGATCGACTTGCCCTTTCCCAGGGACCATGAACCCGTGATCTACGGTCGAGTCTCTTGTTCTGTGTTTCATAGAATAAATTTAAAAGAAAAGCGGAACGCATTCCAAGACGACTTTGTGCTGTTTTTGTTCACTTCTTTCTGTACTTTGTTTGATACTAACGCACTTTTCCACTCTATGAGTTCCAAATGGTTTGGCCTTCTAATAATTGTAATGGACCCTCTCCTGTCAGCTAAGAAAAGATAATACGTAACAACGAAAAGAGAAACGTAACGTAACAAGAAAGAAGGAAAATAGTTGGACAGTAATTAACCGTTATCGCTCAAACGAAAGGCTGTCAGAAGTGACGAACGGCAAGTGTTAGCAGGGACCGGCTATGAACTTTGACCTTGTCGAATATATTGGCGATAACTTCAATGCTGGTTGCAAACACACACACACAAAAAAAGTATACGCAGCCGGAGGTCCTCTTCCCCAACCTTCACAAGCACCTCGGAGTGAGTTTCGACTCTCATTTCTGGATACTACCGCCGGGCATGGAGACGGAACGATGGGAGGCTGAAACCTCGACAGCTCTCTTCGGTCTCAACGACTTTCCCACCTTTAGGGAAGTTGTTTTGTTTTGTTTTGTTTTTCAGCATAGCCGTTCAGTGTTTTTGTTTTTCTTTTTTAGCAAGGAAAGGGGTGTGCATCAAAAAGGCAAAGTTAAGTGATAATAACTTCGAAAAGCAGTTGCTGCTGCGTTACGATGAACTAAATCATTTATTATTTAGTCTATCTTGTATCGAAGCAGCAAACGTTTTGATTGAACAAAGTCGTGCGACGGTAATAATATATATATTTTAAAGTGATATGAAGAGTTTTCTGAGAGTTCCAGATAAATATAAATTGTAGTCATTTTGTGCTGTCATCAATGCCTTCATAGTTAAATTTAAAAGACGAAAGTATCTCGAAAGTGACTAAGTTAAAATGTCAGAGTAACTGTAACTGCATTGCGTTACTTTTTATCTATTTTATCTATGTTTAAGTAACTGTAACTGTTACCGTAAATAAATTTTTCACGAACTATCTGTAACTGTAACTAAAGACTTTTTAAAAGTAACTTACCCAAGACTGACCAGCATGCACCTCCGACCTTCACTATAACAGCCATTTTAGAAAACGAGTGGCGCCACCTATAGACAGTTCGAGCCGCAGCCGACGCCTCGGACAGCGTCGAAAGCGCAAGCCATTAGGCATTTTCTGTTTGTTATTGGTGCCGCGATGATAGAACATGTACAGAAACTTGATTGGTCCTCAAACTGCATTGGTCTCATCAGATCTCAAGCTCGTCCCGCTTCCGGCCTCGTGATTTGGTCTTCGGCGTTTTTGTCGGCTAACGGCGCAATGTCATTGGCTGTCCTCCGTCACACCAGGTAAGTCTCAAACTCATTCGAGTGAGGGGGCCAGATAGCCTGCCCCCGAAAGGGCGAGGGCCAATAGAGGCGGGGGCAATAGTTTGATATTTTGGGACAAAAATAAACAAACAAACAGAATTGATGTTGCGCGTTGCAAAGCAGCCGACTGTCCCAGCGACACACCAGAGATTTTGTTTTAGACAATGGGCCATATGCTTCTCTGCTTTTCCTAAGCTGATCATTTTGCACTGTAGAAGAACTGTAACTGGGCTAGATGGTGAACGTTGGAAATCCGGTGTAAGGCGCAAAACAAGGGACACAAGAAAATCAGGCATGTACGATTCTGATTTTCTCTTGTGTCCGTTGCTTTTTTGGGCCTTACACCACGATGTCTGATCGTTTTGCCTTCTTTGGCTTTTCCTTTGCATATGCTAGAACTTTAGGCCCACGACTGGTTTTATAAAAACAGATTTAAAACGCTACCATGCCACAATGAAATGTTACCAACAAGTGCACCAATGTATAGGCTTTGGCTGTTTTTGGGCGCTCAAAATAAACAAACAAGCAAACAAACAAACAAACAGTACTGGCAGCTTTCAATAGAACGAGAAAAAGCGCGCCATCTTTGCCCTGTCGCACAATTCACTAGGCTCAACGGAATATATCTTCATGCGGCACTCTTCGCTTTTTCTGACATTTTTTATAGCAGCATTAAAAGAAAATATTTTAATTTTAAAGGTTATTTTAAAGGTGTTGTTTGACAGCTAGAAGCCCAAACTCTTATTTTTATATCTTACTGTTGCTCCTGCTGTGCGAGAGTTTGCGTAGTGGAGGTTGCTCCTTGAGCAAGGAGCTCACCTTGTATACCTTAGTAGTGGTATGGCCATTTCGGTTCATTTACATGAGAAGGGGCTTAGAAGCCAATATTTAGACGAAGCAATACTTTGTATATAAAAATACTGAATAGTGCGAAATTCGTTAACTAGAGCAGAACTCCTTTTCGAGTAAGTGAATCGACAATATAAAACTACTATTTATGGCACATGTGAAGATCAAAGCTTGCAGTCTCGGCATGCTTGTGGACTTCATCCCAGAGAGTCGCTGGCCGCATACGGCCTCGCAGGCAGCGTGTTTGAGACCCCTGCCCAATAGACCGTTTTATCGTGGGCAGCGCCATTTTGAATACTGTGGCGCCATCTAACAAGCGTCAATTATGTTGAGTGGTTAGAAACGTTAGTGAAGGTGCTCTTCGGGGAGCCGCTCCTGCGTTGGGTGTGCCAGTTGAGTGCCTCAAAGTGCTGGGTATCCGACTTAGGGCGCCGTCTACCGCGGATGGTGCTTTTAAACTCATTGGTAACTTATTTCTGTCCCGCATTATGGCATCCGCCAGTGCGGCGATGCCGAGAAGAGCGGCACTGAACGCGGCACTGAACGCGCCACCGATAGAAATCGGAGGAGAGTGCTCAAAATATTGTTTCAGTTAACAGCGATTGAATTTTGCTTCAGGTTTTTTGTCGTTTTAGATGCAGTACACCAAGAATATCTTTGGTGTTTCGTATCGTCACCAACAATGAAATATAATGTGAACAGATATATTTTAGTTGAGCGCGTTGGTGATAAAGTTAAATACACGAAAGAATAAACCACGAAGGACGGACAAGTGTGCTGTTTTGTCCGCCCTTCATGTTTTATTTTTTCTCGTATTGGATGTGGACAAGGACGCGCGAAATAAGAACATTGCAGGGAACGATCGAAGGCAGCTCCCTCCGGCTTGCAGATGTTTATAAATGTTTTAATTGATGATCCCGTGTCGACGAGCGTGTCCTTTGTCTAGAACTGAAAACAGCGAAGTCGAGATGGGCCCATTGCTGGAGCGAGTCGATCAATGATTCAACGATTCGAAATCGATGCATGAGCATGTTTCAGCAATACAAATTGAAGTTTTCTTTCCAGCTACGTTATGTACTAATTTGCAAAATAAGAAGAACCCAGTCGCTTTGTGACGGTCAACGTAAGTTCACGGCTCTCTGCTATCGCGCAGCAGATCGCGATTAAGAAAAACCGATAGAACTAACTTTTCGACAATTTCCAGCCACACCCGGCGGCGGAAATGAGCCTTCAACTAAGCGTTGTAGATGATAAAATCGAGTCAATGTTACCACTGCAAGATATAAGCATTAAGATAAATTAAGTTACGAAAAGTTACAAGCTGAAACAGCGATTCTCACGAGAAAACTTGCGCCCACCTTGCGAGCGTAGCCCATGTTCATCGAGGGTACAGCGGAAAGTTTGGTGCGCGCTCTATTCGCGAAATGTTCCGAGAACACTCAAGAGGATGGCGTCGAGGAAAAGTATTTTCTGTTTTCGGACGCAACCCACTGCCGCCACCGGAGATTTTGGTCGATTTGGAAAGCGATGGAGTTTGAAGACATTGCAGCCGCAGTTGCCTTGTCGGATCCCGTGCACGATACAGATGTCATCCGATAATATTCTGCGCTTTCGGTTGTTATTTGTGCAGCCTATTACCAAACAATTATGTCCCGATGACCAGGGGATTATCGTCATTGATTCCGCTAGCTCTAATCACATCTGGATTTAAAATAAAATAGAGGAAACCGCGAAGATAAGAACCGAACTTGAAGGAAGGAACACGGGCGTCCATGGCGATCATCCGGGTCTTTCGCTCGTTCCTAACCATTTATGAAAGGGAGAAAGCGCCGGCAGCACTTTCTCCTTTTCTCTCCTGCCCTCGTTCAGTATTGCGACTCCAATTCACTATAGGTGGCGCCACTAGTTTTACAAAATGGCGGTTATAGTGAGGGTCGGAGATGCGTGCCGGTATAGCAGCTGCTGAGCCTACGCCTGTCTAGTCTGCTGGTTTCACTGAGGGACAACTTTTATTCACGCTTATGCGAGGAAGCTAGGGTGTTAGCGCAGGCCATCTCTTTATTCTGGAAACAAAAAACTTTCAGCCTTTTCACTCTGGTGAAAAAGGAAGACCAGCGAAGCTGTTCTATGGTGGGACGACCTCAAGGATGACTTATTGGGCGACCTCAAGGACGACGCCTAGAAGACAACGTCTAGGACGACTTCATGGACGACTTCTAGAACGACGCCTAGGGTGACCTCAGGGACGGCGTCTAGGAAGACCTCAAAGACGACGCCTAGGCTGATTGATTGATCGATTGTTTGATTGGTTGATTTATTTACTTATTTAGTAGTTGATTGATTGATTGATTGATTGATTGATTGATTGATTGATTGATTGATCGATTGATTGATCGATTAGATTGTATTGATTCGATTGATTGATTGATTGATTGATTGATTGATTGATTGATTAATTGATTGATTGATTGATTGATTGATTGATTGATTGATTGATTGATTTGATTGATTATTACATGATTGATTGATTGATTGATTGATTGATTGATTGATTGTAGCCACGAGATACCAGAAGATGTCCCTTCTGCTGTTGCCAAAACATTCAGCGAAAATGACTACAAAATCTTGGTTACGAGCAAGGCTCGCACGAGGGACACTGCGTGCTGCTTTCATGTCCCAGCTCCTCAACAAAGAAGGTGATGGCAGTGCGTGTTTCTCACCTCATACGTACAATTCATGATGATGGACGTCAGAGGTAGACCTGTAAATCAACAAATCAGTCTAGATTACAGTAATAGTCAGTCAATGCTGACGCTTGGACGAGTTGGTTCTGAATCTTTAAAGTAGGATGTTTTACGCCAGAGCATCAATGATGGTGCGGCTCATATTTTGTTTTATTTATTTAAAAAAGAAATATATGAGAAGTCCATCTTTTCGAGCGGACCATTCAGCTACATGTGAAGCGTTGTACATAATTTTCTTCCGAGAGAAAATTTCGAAGCACGATGCCTGGAGAATGCCAAGGTTTCACTATGGTTCATTGCACGGCCGTCAATGTCACATGAAAGCACACTCACGCAGTAAAACGTTTTTCAACTTGTTTTACGAAAGGTTTATAACATGTACGCAGAATGTTAAAAATACAATAAAAACTTACCATGCAAAAAAACTACAACACGTCAAGTAAACATGTTTTTAAGACTTATTCTTAACTTATTTACCAACCAACTACTCAATATAAAGTGGCGCAAAATATATCAAAACGAGGGTCTTTAGATACATTTTAAGAATATATAAAAAAGAATATGCTTAGCCATTATTGTGATTTTGTTATTAATGCAGAAACGCAGCTGATTTCTTAATAGTGGCAAAATTTCACCTTTAATACTTTAAAAAAACTTCATATTTTATTTATTTTAAACCCTTCTCAACCGTTTGCATCGACTTCAACGAGCATGTGATGCCAGGACATTGAGTAGCGTATGGCAAAACGATAACAAACCTCCACTCAAATTGTGAAAGCTTATCTTCGTTATAAGATCTTTGCCGCATGACGTCAGCTCCAAATACACATTTTCTAGAACCGAAAAAGGCTGTACGTCGGGGCTGCTCAAAATTGCATTTTCTGGTGCTCATTTTCATGTATTTTGCGCCATTTTATGTGCTTATGTGTGGCTGTCTGTTGGTAAATTATTTGTGAATGTACCTCTAAAACGTGATTACTTTTCGTGCTTCGAAGCATTTTTTGCATAGAAATATTTTTGTAATTTTAATAATATGTGTACATGTTGTAAATCTGTCATAACACAAAGAGAAACAAATTATTACTACGTGGATGCTTCCATCAGAAATTGACAGCTGTGCAAAGTACCATGAAACCTTGGCAATCTCTACGCCTCGATATTCGAAAGTTTATAACAAAGAAAGAAAATTACCTACAACGTTGGCTTTCATATATATATATATATATATATATATATATATATATATATATACATTAATGAAGGACTCCGACAACTCAATGACCCAAAATTTTACAAAAAACTTTCAGGTGACCCAACATTGCGAATCAAGTCCGTTGTTCTCCGAACACTGTCCCACTTGAAAGACAACGGTGGCATAACTAGGGAAATGTTCCACTGCATTAAGCCCTGGCACCCCAGGCCTGGGCGATTCTACACGCTACCTAAGATACACAAGGAGAATAACCCTGGAAGGCCAATAGTGTCTGGCATAGGAACAGTAACCGAAAGAATATCAAGTTTTATTGACACTATAATTAAGGAAATCCCCCAACCTTTCCGTCATTCTTGAGGGACACGAACCATTTCATCCAGGATATATCCCAGCTAACCATACCCACAGGTTCATTTCTGGTAACATTGGACGTAACTGCGCTGTACACCAACATTCCGCATGATGACGGCATCGCAGCGGTAATTGGAGCGTATGTGAACACCCAAAACTCTTCAATCCTCGATTGTCAGTCCTTGACAAAATTGTTACGACTCGTGCTTGAATGCAACCATTTTGAATTCGAAGATGAACATTACCTCCAAATTAGCGGAACCGCCATGGGCACAAAAATGGCCCCAAATTATGCCAACATTTTCATGGCGGAATTGGAGGGTCGGTTCCTCGCAGATCGTCCGATTCGGCCATATTTCTATAAAAGGTACATTGACGATATTTTTATGATATGGACAGGCACAGAGGACGAACTCAACACATTTATTTCGGAATACAATTCGGCTCATTCCTCTATTCGGTTCACCCACAACGTTTCGCAGCGGGCAATTAGTTTCTTGGACGTTACCGTCGAAATTCAGGATAACAAACTTTCCACTAAACTCTACAGAAAACCCACGGACAGGCAACAATATCTTAACTACGACAGCTGCCACCCCCGCCACTGCAAAAATAGTTTGCCCTATTCTCAGGCGCATAGGTACAAACGAATATGCAGCAACGAGCAAGACTTCAAACAAAACGCAGATAATCTAACGACGGCACTCATTAGGCAAAATTATCCGCCAGGCGTCATCAACAGTGCTATAGAAAAGGCTAGTAGACTAGACCGCACGACAGCCATCAACAAAACAAGCGTTAGAAACTCAGAGAGTAATCAATATAATTTAGTGCTAACCTACGCAAGTAACCTTCCCAACATCAACAACATCCTACGCAAAAATTTCAATATTCTCACACAAAATCAGCGCCTTCAGTCTGTTTTTCCGCAGGCTCCACGCGTCGTCTACCGTCGAGGAAAAAGCCTTAAAGACATGCTTGTACGATCCAAAACCACACATGAGGAGTTCCTGGGATCTCGGCCATGCCGGGTGCCGCGGTGCAAAGTGTGTAGCCACATGACGGAATCCGTGGAGGCAAAAAGTACAAATTCGGACTTCACCTTTAGGATAAACGGAAATTATAACTGTAACTCAGCTAATGTTGTCTATCTGTTGCACTGCCGGGTATGCAACATGCAGTATATTGGACAGACGGACCTCCCCTTCCGTCAAAGATTTAACAATCATAAGTCCCACCTTAACACACTCCCCAAACTCCCGCTCTCCAAACATATGCGTCTCGATCAACACCACATAAACAAAATATCTGTAACTATACTTCAATCGGGATTCAGTACAGCGCGTGAAAGGGAGCAGAGGGAATCGTACCTAATTAAAAAGTTCAATACACTTCGTGCGGGCATCAACGAGAGTGCCGGCCTGCTTAGCTGCTTACATCTTGAACGGTTCACCTCCTCAGAACCCCCACGTTGACGGGAAAACGAACAGACGAAACCCCCTGCCTCACAGTTCTCTCTGCACTGGACATCATTACGACCTCGAGGAATGTCTTCGCTCTCGGGTGCGAGATGGGGAGGCGGGCGATGAGAAAAATAATAAAAATAAGGAAAAAGAAGAAGTAGAAAAAAAAGGGGGGGGGGGGTGGAGCCTACTTGCACGTAAGTGTGTGGGTGTGCGGGGGGGGGGGGGGTGGAGAGGGGTGTGCGGGTGTGTAACATGAACCATCGCGCGCCTCGGTTCGCGCCCGAGCTGCTCCTGTGTCTCTGCTGGCTCTTCTTGGCCACCCGGGCGCGCTTTTGGGCCCACTTGATTTTGTTTTATTCCCTTGTTTCGTTCTGGACACAGCCGAGCCCCAGCGACGCCTAGCGGGAGGTCGTTTGGGGATGCATGCGGGGCCCCTTCCTGGCCGCGGCCTTGTCTACCCGTGGTCGGTTCTGAGAAGTTGTTTTTCGCCTTTCCTCAAAGTTTTTTTTTTTTTTTTCCGTTGTGTCAAAGTGGCGGGTTTTCAGCTTTCACTGCAACATTAGGACCTGATGAAGAGCGGTCCCCGCTCGGAACGTCGTCCAATAAATACGTTTTAAAGCATTTACCTCCTTTTTACGATATATATATATATATATATATATATATATATATATATATATATATATATATATATATATATATATACCGTAAGTTCCTTTTTAATTCGAACCGATTTATTTAAAAAATTCGTAGAAGATGCACTGATACGGTTTGTGCAGGTGAGTTATACGGCCAGGGGGACATATTATAGGGGGCTAATCGTAACGATCAGTTGGCTAATTAATTAAAATTCGTTAATTAACTTTTTATATTAATGAAAATAGACATATGGTTCCAATTAGAAACTTGCACAGCGTCACCGAAAACCACTAAATCAGTCATTTTCAGAAAGACTTTGAGCGCGTGGGAAGCGTAGTAGTGCACTAAAGTTACCACTCGTGGAGCACGTACAAGGCTGGGGCTAGATAAGAGACAGAAAAATCGCGCGGGCGCCTTACCGCAACCGCTAGCTTTGTACCTGCTCCACGAGTGGTAACTTTAGTGCACTACTACGCTTCTCACGCGCTCAAAGTCTTTCTGAAAATGACTGATTTAGTGCTATTCGATGACGCTGAGCAAGTTTCTAATTGGAACCACATGTCTATTTTCATTAATTAAAAGTTAATTATCGAATTTTAGTTAATTAGCCAACTAATCGTTACGATTAGCCCCCTATAATATGTACTCCTGGCGGTAGTAACTCACCTAGAGCGATCAAGTGTAACTTTCACGGCTTTTTTAAATAAATCTGTTCGAATTAAATGAACACCCGGTATACATATATATATACAACGGGCATGGTGGCGGGGGGCCGAAGGCGTGGGGTATAACTGAGAGGAAAAGCAAAACCCTTGATGAAAACAGCAACAACGGGTGGTTTATTCTTCGACGTTTCGGCCGGAGTCCGGCCTTCGTCAGGAAGGCCGGACTCCGGCCGAAACGTCGAAGAATAAACCACCCGTTGTTGCTGTTTTCATCAAGGGTTTTGCTTTTCCCTCAGTTATATATATATATATATATATATATATATATATATATATATATATATATATATATCATATATATATTATATATATATATATATATATATATATATATATATATATATATATATATTAGGGCTGGGCAATTGATCGATTAACCTTCCGATTAATCGATTAAGGCTTTAATCGCGATCAAATTTTTTAACCGGTTAATCGGTTTTTTAATCGGTACTCAAAAGAAGTCCGTTCCCAGCCAGGTGCTATGAGCAAGGTTCAATTCTCGCGCTCGCGAAGCGTCACGTGTTCGAGGATATACATTACAGTTCTGCCGAGGCCAGACGAACAAGCCGGGCCCGCAATTGATCCCCGCGCGACCGC
The DNA here is from genome assembly GCA_037355805.1 of Ixodes ricinus. Taxonomy (NCBI): domain Eukaryota; kingdom Metazoa; phylum Arthropoda; class Arachnida; order Ixodida; family Ixodidae; genus Ixodes; species Ixodes ricinus. Next base: position 20,814 of record JAZHYW010009209.1, on the reverse strand, counting down.
GAAACTTCACGTGTTGAGGATCTATTACACATCCTGCCCAGGCAAGACAAACAAGCAGAAAAACAAGCTGGGAAGCTAACAACGCCATGGTTACTTGTTCCAGTATTCGGCACGTAAAAATGGACGAGTTCACGAGTATGAAAGGCAATCTCGCTGGAAAGTTTGGGTTTAAAGTAAACTCCAGCGGTGAAGTTTTTAACTCGAAGGAAGTCCACTGCATCATCTGCAAAAAGCCGTTTTCGTACAGTGGAAGCGTAAGTTCGCTTCAGTATCGCCTACAAGCGAAGCACCCATGTAGCTGCAGCAAGGACCATCCGCCAAAACGCAGACAACAATCAACGCCTTCTCATCGAGGTTCCTTTCTCTGAAAAAAGAAGAAAGCATCGCCCAAGCTCTGACTTCTTGTCTTCCTGTCGGAGAATGTGGACAAACTTCTTTGTCTTCGGAGCTGGAGCAAAAATATGTGAGTCTTTGAATCGTTGAACTATATGTATCCTCAATTCTAAATGTCCTTTGCGCCGTGTAACAGAGAGTAAAATAAGTCTTCAAAGGCAAGACGAGTTGTTGCATTCTTTTTAATATATTATTTATAAAAATTAACGCAACCGATTAATCGATTAATTAATCGATTAAAGGGTGGCGATTAATCGGGTTAAAATTTTTAATCGACGCCCAGCCCCTAATATATATATATATATATATATATATATATATATATATATATATATATATATATATATATATATATATATATATATATATATATATATATATATATTATTCATAGGTTGTGGTTTCAGTAACTAAATATTCCCTAAGCTGCTGCTAAGAATTACCTTGATAATTACGCAAATACGCACTGCTTCACCCCCAGCATCCACATGCTTCAACTTGCTCATGCTCCGCGTGAACAGCGGTACAGTACCAAAAGAAGAACTCTGCCAAAAATATGTTTGCGTTGAAAAAGGGAATTATTAGGTAATCGCAGAACTGCTCGAAGTCATGGTATATTCAAAAAGTAACATGAACGCGACTTCGTTAAGTTTTGGCTTACTGCGACTTTTATTATAAATACACTTGCAAAGATAACTATTTTAAACCAAATTATGCATTTCGGGTCGGGTAGCTGTAACTGTAACTTCATTATTTTTGGAGTAATTGTTATAGCTCTGCTCAAGTGCCAACGAACATGCCCATTTCATCTGTTCCTTTCTTTTCCAGACTTCAAAAAAGTCAACTTGTCTGGCATTAACGACGAGTTGCTCGACTTTCACAGTCTTTGCGAAGAGCTGCTGAAGGTAGGAAGCCGATGAATGCGTGGGTGTCAGCACGCAGGTGTGTGGTGTTGGGGTTTTCTTTGATCGAAAGCTGGAACCAGTTCAGAATTTATTGTTTACTTCCAGGAAAAGGGTGTGAGCAAACAAAAGGTTGAAGAAGAAGAAAGATTTTTTGATGGCTCGTACGTGAAGAGTATGGTGAGGTCCTTGTCCGAAAGGACTGGCGTTGATCTGGAGATCAGTGAGTGGCACTTTTTTTTTTCATTTTAAAACTTAGTTTTTTTTTTTAACTTTCTAATTTTGTAGGATATATACATAGAGTGGTAAATTAAAACTTGTGTTTTGGCGAGTTTGTTCATACTGATTTAAAAGGTTAAAAAGAGCAAACGAAACAGGTACTAGAAACACACAAAGGTGACAGGACGGGCGCTAATCACAACTGATTTTATTAGAAAAAATACTGTCACATTTATACACAAAATCGTCCTGTCGTCTTTGTGTCTTTCTTGTCCTTGTTTGATTTCCGCTTTTTAACCTTTTAAATAGTGGTAAAGTTCACGTTTATAAATATGGCCTCTGAGCACAGCCATTTTGCTGGCGCGGATAGTCTCACAATCAGGCCTCGCTAAGGCGTTCCCATGGTTGCCAGACTGGTACCCCAACAAAGCGGTCCCTACTCATGGTTGCCAGACTAGTTTTCAACTCATGGCTGCTTGCTTTCAGACGTTTATGACAAGTTTGTTTGCCCACGTGATCTTGCGGTACCACGCATGCGTAGGAACTCGTTATTAGAAAAACAATTCACCTGAACATAGAACTGAGCGTCTAGATCCACGACCAGCACCACCCCTTGGCGTGACGTCACGAACTTTAGTTGGTGCCAAACGCTATCTAGATTAGCTCAGTTACGGACGGACCTGTCATAGACGCTGTTTCTGTGGCATGACGATCGACTGCCGCGGTAACTGCAGTCTACTCTATGCAATACACATGTCTTGAAGCCCAGCGTCTAGATAGCGCTTCAGCGTACTCTATGAACATGACCTCCGAGATGCTTTCGTGCGCTCTGCTCCGGCCTCTCCAAACGCTCGGCTGCCCCACAGAAAAAGCGAGCCGAGCCAGTTCTGTAGTTCTCCGCATGCGGCGCTTATAACCCAAACCAGAAACAGAATTGCTGAATGGAAAGCGCTCGAATAAACAAGGACGAAGAAGGGGACAGAGACGAAGGGCACTCACAACTGAAGGTTTATTGAAACAAACATTTACTATTAACTACCGTCTATCTGGGTGTGGGCTCAACAAAAAACTCTTTATCTGTTAAGTGTAGTGACGGCGCACTAATGGCAGACTCTCCCCTTGCTCTCTTATGCGAAATGCCTCATGTATTTCTCGCGCTGTTTTGTTGGCGTATTTGCCCAGAACTGTTGTTTTTTCCAATTCCGGGCCACATGGGCACCTATCGCAGTGCACCGCGAGATTGCCCGACGGGGACTGTTTCACTGACCAGGCATGTTCCCTAGCTCTTTCATTTATGCAACGCCCCGTTTGACCGACATACGATTTCCCGCAACTCATTGGTATGTTACATACTACTGACGTTGCACACTCCACGTATTACTTAGCGTGCTCTTTTGACACACTTTACCCTCCTTTTCGTGCACTGTGATAGATGCCCATGTGGCCCGGAATAGGAAACAACAGTTCTGGGCAAATACGCTAACAAAACAGCGCGAGAAATACATGAGGCATTTCGCATAAGAGAGCAAGGAAAGAGCTGTGCAGTAGCTGCGCCGTCACTACAGTTAACAGGATAAACAGTTTTTCTTTTTGAGCCAACAGCTCAGATAGACGGTATTAATAGTAATGTTTGTTTCAATAAACCTTCAGTTGTGAGTGCGTTCGTCTCTGTCCCGTTCTTCGTCCTTGTTATTCGGCGCTTTCCATTCAGTGATGTACCAACTAGCCCATTCATCTATTTTAAAACAGGATTGCCTCAAAGCACGCTGTCAAGTGTGAGCCCGCGGCATAAAGCTTGCATTTTCATTGTTCTCATCATCAGGTTCCTTAAACGCAACCTTAAGTATGCTCCACCTGAAACAAAATTAACTGCATACAAAACGTTGATATGGCTAACTTTAGAATACGCTTTTGTTATATGGGATCCTTTTAGAAGTTACCAAATAGGCAAACTAGAAAGGGTGCAAAGAATGTCTGCTAGGTTTGTACTGTGGAAGTATCGAAGAACCGAATCAGTAAACGAAATGCTTAAAAAGCTAAGTCTTCCACTCCTTTCTAATCGCCGGAAATTAGCTCGTTTAAAATTCCTATTTCTGTTGAGAACTCGAATGTTTAACCCTAATACAAGTAAATATATAACGCCCCGTGTATCTAGGCCTCTAAGAAGTACTCATTCATGTCCAATTAATTTAGAGAAGCCAAATAATGATACGTATAAGTATTCTTTTTTTTTCAAGAACTATATCAGAGTGGTACAATCTCCCCGAAGAAATAGCATTAATTGATACCCTAGCTTCTTTCTAAACATGCATATCTAAAGTGTATAACCAGTATTAACGAACCTTGCCCTCTGGCAGTGCATAATTTCGATTATATGTTTTTGATACTTGAATGCATTAGGACTTCCGTGACTCCATTTATTATCTGCCGATGTGTTCTTGTCTTTTTTATTTGCCTTTGTTCGATGTTGTTTTTGCGCGCACACCAGCGTACGCTCTTGTAAATTTTAGCAGTGGGAAGATATTATACTTCAAAATGTTGGTTTTGTTGTGTATTCAAGCGTGATTTACCAAAATAGTGTACTCTTGTCTTTCGTGAGTTGTAGTCTTCAAAATGTGCCTTCATATGTATTACCTAGTGTTCTATTTTGTGTACTGTTGCACTCCTGTAACAGCCCCAACGGGCTAACAGTATGGATCAAAGAAAAAAAAAGTCAGATAGTTTCATCTCCGTTGATTCGTAATTTGCATTTGCTGATCCGGTCTCTGCGCTGTTTCGCTGGATGATACCTCAGAATGCAAGATTAAGTGCGAATCTATATTTGTCATCTGAGGATACTCTTTGTGGGCCGGCGGGGCAGGCATAAATATTATTTTTTTTGTCGTCATGCATGAGAACAGCTTTCTGAACTTCGCATACGTGCACGAACGTTTATTCTACACCTTTCGTGCTTTGAAAAGAGGAACCTTCAAATTTCGATCAACTTCTTTCTTGTCAAAGGTCTGTGTAGTTGCGGAGAAAGGCATTTTGCTGTTTTCACCATAGCAGCACATTTTGTGCTGCTATGGTGGGCTTGAAGGGGAGGTGACGATCGCGCTTGCGAAAGTGACTCAATGATTCACCATGCGGAGCTATGGTGGGTTTCAGCGGGGCGGAGAGCCATCGATAAGTATCAATAAGTGGATAGCAGCGCCACCCTAAACCCTGCACTTTCAGGAAACCGCAGAAAGGCGATTTGCCTTTCTGTGGTGCCGTGGCTCTCCTGAGCTGTAATAAATATATCATATCACATATCATACAGGAAATAGAAGGTAAAAGAAGAAGTATACATCGAAGGGCTTCAGTAGTGCCACTATATAAGCTACGCTTATTTAGTGACTCTAGGCTTCACAAGCCCACCATAGCTTCACTGCAACGTCGAGCTCAATGTGCCGTGCACAATTTCGTTATAGCTAACAAGCAGCGACAAAAACACTGTTGCGTCCCAGGCTGCAAGACATGGGTATGTATCTTCGAGATCTGCAGGCAGAAAGGCGACGTTGTTTGGTGCCCCAAAAGAACTCGGAAGATTCCGAACATGGGAGTGGGCTATACTTGGCGCCGACGAATGCTTAGAAACAAGGTCAGCAGTAAGCGAGCTGGATTTTGAGGAAAGATTCATTATGCGGCACTTCACAATTGTGCTCAACGGTGAAAACATTGTTTTCTTCTATGGTGTTCGCAGTGCGGCGGGGTGCCGTTGTGGCGCTGCAGCGGGCATATCGATGCTAACGCTGCGTGCTGAACAGCCTTGCCATTTTCTCCCGCTGGACGAAGCGAGCGATTGTCACACCTCCCCTTCTAGTCCACCATAGCGCTGCTCCTAAGTTCCACTGACCGATGATAATGGTGAAGATGATAATTCGTGGCTATTTCTTTGTATTGTTTGATTTGGTGGCGAGCACCACCAAGCGCCCTGCAGCAACAGTCTCTACCGGCGGATGCAATGGCCTGAACAGCGCAGCCAGCGCGCGAAACATCTCGGAGGCCATGCTTAATAGCAAGGGGCGCTTCAAACGACGGGAGGCTAAGTACTGTATACCTCTCGGGAGGCGGACTGAAGGAAGGGGGGGGGAGGAGGCTACCTTTTTCACGGGAGTGCCACAACTGAGTACTCCAGTGGCGTTGGTTGATGGATAGATGGACGCACAGCTCTGACGTCATGGGTACTGGTGGATGCAATAGGCCGTTTTCAAAACCCCATTAACCAACTTTGGCGGCCGCCATTTCTTGAACACGAAGCGGTTGATTGGGTCCGAGTCGTCCCTGAACGTTGATGCAGCCCTCCTGTCCAATACATGCTCGGAGTGCGCGCCCCGAAAAATGGCAGACTCGGACATATGCGCAGCAGCTGCCAGAGGGCACGCAGTTTTGAAAATGGATCCTCTATGCCGTTGTTGCATCTACCGGACATTAAATGGCGGCGACGTTCCTGGAAAGTGAACGCAGGGTCATTTTGTCAGGAGTAAAGAGGAAGCGTGTAGCGCTACGAGGCTGGCCGCGGAAGGTCTAAACGAGAAACCCGCTGATTCACGCCGCAGAGGACATCGAGTTGATGGCGAAGCTGTGCGCCTTCGAGGTGGCCCTCAACGGCAGCTCGCCCTTCTGTAACCTGTTCCGGAAGGAAGACCTCCAGCTCTTGGAGTACGCCGGTGACCTGGACGACTACTACAAGGACGGCTACGGCCACGAGAGGAACTCTGCGCAGGCATGTGGCGTCATCGAAGAATTTGTCAGCAGGATCGGGTAAGGAAAGAAGTCAGCCAGTGCATGGTTTTCTTGTATGAGTTGAATTCTGCTTGAAGCTGCGTCCTGAGCAAGCTTGTGCACAGGGGCGGATCTATAGGTCAGGCTGGGCGGGGGGGGGTGGATGGGATGGATATGCAAAAAGATATAACGTAATGGGCATATCTAACATCACGTACGCATGTAACGTCACAGACGAAGATAATTTAATTTCAGCAATATGTTTTCCTAAAGAATTTGTGTATGCCCTATTATCATAACACAATTAATTTTTGGGGGAGCGGTCGCCCCCTTCGCCCCCCCCCCCTCTAAAACTTAAATCCGCCATTGCTTGCACAGGACGCAGTAATCGAATATTCCTCTGCGAGTAGCTTTCTCGTTGTTTTGCGGTTTTTATACTTTACAGTAATCAAATTGGTAACTTGATTTTTTTTAAATTAGGCTGCTCGTTTTTGTGGCTATCTAGCTTGTTTACGTGTACTATAGTCAGTTACTTTTACAGTACGTTCATGTAAAAAATAAAAACAAGTCTCGCGTAGTTTATCAAATATTCGACCCTTTGAAGTAATCAAAAAGGTTCCAGTTACTTTTTCTAAGAAGTCGTTGAGATAGATGATTTCAGGTAATTACTTAATCAAAAAGAACGCTTTACTGGGACTGATAGTTACTGGACTCTGTTTTCCTTGTAAACGTATACAGCGGGAACTAAAACATGAACAGCCTCGGGGGATCGGCAGCCGAGTGGACTAGAGCACACTAGAGCCACTAAATGAGCTGCGCTTAGAGTATCGGCACTCTGTTTCCCGACATTGTTGTGAGCACCGCCATTTTGGTGCTTGTGCAGAGCAGACGCAACTGCCGATCGTCATGATTTAAAAGCGCGACTTCCTCGGCATTAGATTTGGTGCAAGAAGCTCATGCAATATTGCTTTGCTTTGTCGCGAACTGTTTAAACATTTGTGGAGGACGGAAAAACGTTTCCTGTGATTTCAGATAAAGCTTCAGATAACTGGCAACCATGATTTTAAGCCACAATATGGCAAAGTGTCGTTACTCTGAAGCGTAGCTTATTTAGTGGCACTAGCGCACACCAGCTCGGAGCACGTGAAGCGAAAGCTCGCGCTTCAGAACCCAGGGATCCTGGGTTCAATCCCCACCCCTGCCCGTTTCGATCTGGATGAGCATCGTAAACCGGCGTGCGGTCGTGTCTACTGCATGATGCACGTTAAAGACCCCAGGCTAGCGGTTGCACCGCACTGGCCAAATAACTCATCTTCGGCTGAGTCGCCCGTTGAGGCAGAATATAAGTTCAGGATGTATAAACATACACACACCAAATTTGTTTTTTCAACAGCCTCCTACTGTCGGCCGTACTTCCATTTTCCCGGTAAAGCTGAAAATTTCTTATGATATTCGGTTTCCAGTCTCAGGGACTCCCAGCAGAAGGTTCCTTCATGAGTTCCCACCATCGTGAATTCTTCCGAACATAAGTTCTTTCCCGCTAAATTTAGCGGGGAAACTGAATTGTTTTGGGATCACATGAAATCAAGTCATGTGGCTTCTTTTTTCGCTAAATTTAGCGGGAAAACCGTATTGGTGTTGAAGTCACGTGACGTAAATTTTCCCGCTAAATCTGAATATCTGTATTGGTCACGTGACATCAACTAATGTGACGTCGTTTTCCCCGTTAAATTTAGCGGGCAAAATAAACGGCAAGAAGCATAAGCCTAAAGTGGCCTGAAGATCCTAAGAAAGCTTTAAAATCATTTATGCAGTGGCACTGTGATTGGAGAAACGTCGTGCTCTCGTGGCACAGAGCAATTACAGCGGTTCGCCCTCCCTATATGGTTTCCGGGAAAGTAGACGCTGCAGGTTTTATTAAGGCCGGTTCGGCATTTTTGCGTTTTGCTCGCGACCGACTTCTTGCGATTAGTTACGACGAGGAACACATTGGCACGCTGGCGCCATCTATGAGACGATCCTGGAACTGCATTTTACTAGAGCGAAGGTTTTGGCGCTATTTGCGAGATCCAGTGTACGTATTATCTATGACAAATGGGTGCGTATACTAATATTTCTAAACGTTTTTTCAAGCCAATAAATAAACAAGCGATGCGCGAAAAAGCGCTCGAAACGTACGAAAATCACAAGTGTTCCGACAGGTGGCGCCAGTGCGTTATTTTGTCGTACAGAGATGACGAGGGGTTTTAACGCACTCTGTCGTAAGCAGTCGCAAGTGTGTGGGCCGTGCCTTCAGAGTGCATCTTACCGAAAACGAACAGGGAACGTGTCGGCACGACGACCCGTTACGACTCTCGAAGGCGGCGCCACGGACTCAAGGCGTCGCTCTACTTCTCTCATGCGGGAGCCTTCAAGAAGCTGATGACCCGCCTGGGAATCCACAAGGACCACAAACCGCTCACGGCCGACGCCTACTGCGACGTCAGGGAGACGCGCAAGTGGAGGTCTTCTTACTACTCACCGTTCACCGCCAACCTGGGTAACTATGAAGCCGTTTTAATAATAATCAGTTTCCACTTTACCTGAATACCGTTATTAGAGAGTTTTAGAGAACCGTTTTTGCACATCTCATACGGTACAATGGGCCCTCCGGTATGCAGAGCGGATGTGCGAGTCTTCTGCCGGTTTCCTTCTCTCCATTCCCTCTTGCACTCTTCTCTCCTCCTCTCCCCACATAAGCGGGAGCAACTTGGAGCAACCGAGCCAACCAACACCTCCTAGATAACAAAGCCGCAGTGCTGATAAAGATGTCGTCATCAGCAAAGGCCAGCGCTGGTCGCAGATTGGACACGACGATTGCGTCAACGTTCGGCTCAAGCTTGACTCGAAGCCGAGCGCTGACGAAGCACTTGTTTCCAATCTGTGTGCAGCGTTGGCGTTCGCTGGTGACGCAGAAATGTCAGCACTACGGCCTTGTCTTCTAGGCGGCGAAGAGCAACTCTTTGCAGAAATGAGGAGGGTCTCTCTCTTTCTCAAGTGGAGGGGATGAATTGAGGGAGAGGTTCCTCCCTTCGGGCTGATCGTCGGCTTTTAATAAATAAAAAGAACGCGAAATGAATTGCATAGCTTCCACAGATTCAGCACCCCTGTGGAGCTAGTTAAACTTGATTGGAAATGCAAAGCTTGTTACCGTTGACAAGATAGTGAAGCAACATTTCATCGCGATGATTCGCTGAAGTAGCCTAGCTGTGATTTGGGCTAGCAGGCTTACGGAATAGAAGCAAAATTATCATTCATAATGCTAGAAACGGACAGTTAACGAAAAAAAAGTAAAAGTGCAATCGAGCTGGTTGAAGCTTACCGTGACGTTTAGTACCGCTGGAGCAAGGAAACAGAAAACAGTATAACTGTAAGCTACAATGTCGATTTCGTTCTCTTCCTTCCACTTTGAATGTTTCAGTTCTTCTTTATCCCAATCTAAAACCGCAGTCACACTGCGCATACATCATACAAAATACGCGGTGTTCGCTGCAGGCATAACAGGGACTTTTAGCGAACCGTTACCGTGTTCCGCGTACCGCACTAACGGAGCCTTTGAAGCATGCTTTTAAGCGCGCGCCAGGTGACGTACACTGACCACCTAGGCCGCACTTAGAAGAATGCTCCAAAGGCTCCGGTAGTGCGGTACACGAAACACGGTAACGGTTTGCTGAAAGACCCCAATGACATAACTATCTACGGACAAGCCTCAGGAATGTTCGAGGGATGTATCCTTCGAATGTGTCTACAGACAGCTTTTGACGTGGTCGATGTGACAAGACCATGATAAAAGGAAGAACCACGCCTCAGAGAGTGTCTGCAGGCTGTGTTTCGTATGATGTAGTGGCAGTACGACCGCAGCATTAGGTTACTATTGGACATCGTGGCATGTGTTCTCGATGGCTCGTTCTTCGTCGACGTGGTTGTCGTCTGCTAGACTCGCCAAAGTGACGTCATGGCTTTCTTGTTCTTCCGCTAGGCATCGTCCTGTTCGGATGTAAAGGAAGGCACCCTTACAAGGTCGTCGCCTTCCTCAACGAGAAAGTGGTCAGGATCGACGGATGTCAGCACGACTTCTGCCCTCTTACGGACTTTTTGAAGACATCCGCTGTGGTCAAGTCCAGATGCTGCGACCTCAAGAAGATCTGCGACCCCGACTGGGACCCATCAAGCTATTTTAACTCCGGTGCTGAATAGTTGATAACGGCTGTCACAAAATAGAGAGCGACGCTTGAAACAAAAGTATCGTTCCAGGAAAGCGTCTACAATTAATGTATTTGCTGCGTCCTCTTTCTTTTTTTTTTCTGGGGGGGGGGGGAGGGGTGGTTTTTTAGTTTTTTATTGATTACGTCACACTTGCGGCATGCCGTAAAGTAACAAATGCTACTCTATCATAGCTATTGCTTTCCGCCATCATGGCGGTGGCACATTGTACGCTCGTCTTTTTTGCCAGTACTTTTACAACCAACCGCCGGTATCGCGACATTCGACAGCATGACCCACCGGCCTCTGTGACATTTTGTAGCCACGCTGGGACCATTTTTTATCATAGGTGGTTAAACACGCCAGTTAAAGACGCGATCAAGGTACCATGCCAGAAGCAAGCAGGACGGAACAAGCCGTCCAGATGAGCTGACTGCGAGCCAACGTTTCCTGGAGCAGGGTGCCCCGGATCCTATCACCGTAGCGTCACACCAAGATATAAAACGCGATTGGCTAAAGACAACAATGAGGCAGACTCTATGACCAATAAGCGTCGGGTCATTTGGGCCTTTAGTTAATTCTTAGTTAGAGTTTATTAGACTGACTCATGGCGTCATGGCATTGCGCTCGAAGCAGTCTTTCAGAAGACGGTGGTTTATTTATTTATTTATTTATTTACACTGTTTAATGTGCCCACAAACAAATCGAGGCCTTATTAATGCGCACATATTACAAACAAACAATAACAGATACAAACAAACAAACAGGTAAGACGTAATTAAGAAAATATGAAAGAGAATAAAACTACGGAGAACAACAGAGCACAGATGTTTGTCTAGGGGCCAACAATGCTCTTCTAAAATTTAAGAGGGGTGAAAACAATTCTAAATCACTCCTATCGCGATAATAAAGGAGCTGAAGGCGTGTCATCGGGGACTGGACACCAACTTTCTGCGGGTAGAGAAGAAATAAAAATCTGATACGCTTTTGAGGAACACTGTAAGAAATCGCACTTAAAAGCAAAGGTGCATCAACTGTAGCGTTCACTATCTTATCCAAAAAAGTCATGTCTCGTGTTAAACTTCTTTTGTGCGAGGGTACCAGGTCAAGCAGATTAAGTAAGTAGTCATAATCAAAACAGATGCGCCTCCCAACCTATCTATCGTAAACAATACGCACGAGACGACGCTGCACTTTTTTTAAAATACATGATTGAGTCGATCCAATGGTGTTCCACACGACTGAGCAGAACGCAAGTTTACAGAAAACAAGGGCTCGAAATAGGTGAATCATGCTAGCGTAAGTACGAAAATTCTGTGTCATTCGGGAAATAACGCCTAGCACCTGATAAGAATCATTCACAACTTTCGAAACATGCTCAGTAAACGAAAGGCGGGAATCAAACAGCACTCCCAGGTCACGAATAGTATCTGACCTCGCGATAGCTGAACCTAACATGGTATACGAGTACTCGATGCAGCTTGTCTTACGGGTAAAGGAAACAACCTTGGTGTTACTGGAGTTAAGTACCAAACTATTTTTCAAGCACCAGTTTAGAAACTGCCTGAACATCGTCTTGCATTATTAGGCAGTCAGTAGTTGCATGAAGTACGCGAGAAATCTTAACATCATCTGCAAAGTGCAGCACCTTTGAATGCTGCACACTGTCTACCAAATCATTGTGAAAATTGTTGAATACCATGGCCCCAGATTGTACCCTTGAGGCACTCCAGTATTTAAAACATATGAGGCAGAAAAACACCCTTCATACAGCACTCTGTTAGGTCTTCCACCAAGATAACTAGACGACCAATTGCAAAACAAGCTAGTCATACCCAACGCTGAAAATTTGGCAAGTAACACCTTTTGATGTACGAGATCAAACGCTTTAGAGCAATCGAAACAAATAGCATCAACTTGTCCACGGGGTGTGACCTTAGGGAGAGTGTGTTCCAAAAATGATACAAGGTTTGTTTCCACTGAATGCCCTTGACAAAAACCATGCTGGTTAAGACAAAGAGACGATTTAAAATGAAAATAAGTATGCTTATACATTGCCTTTTTAAGTACCTTAGATAAAGAACAAAGAAGAGAAATTGGTCTATAGTTATTAAAGCAGTGAGTGCGACCAGATTTATGTATAGGTATACAACTGCTGCATTGTTCCATCCTTGAAGAAATACACTGGCCTCTGAGGACATGTTGAAAACATGTAGCAACAGAGTGGGAAAATATCCCTGAATCCTTTTTCGATGATAGCAGGAATTCCGTCCTCACCATATGACTTTTTAGGAGTGAGATCATTTATTGCGGAAAACACATCTTCAAGCGTAAGATTCGGAACTGCCAAGCTGCTGGTAGATTCAAGAAGAGCATAGATCATAACAGTGCACGAAGTAATCAAGTTACAGAAAGAGAAGAAGAACGTAGCAAAAAAATCACAGACATGGGACGGCTCAGATATATATCCAGAGTCTTCTTGCAATGCAATAGTTTTCGATCGACTAGACGTCTTCATATACCTCGCGTAATTCCACAGAACATTAGGATTGCGTTTCAAATTGTGTTCAACTGAATTTCGCCAGTTCTCCCGATCACGCCGCATCAACTTTTTGGCCGCTGAACGATACTCTTTAAACAGACTCTGCCATTTCTTTATGCCAGTGTTCTTGTACTTCGTATGATACCTCGCTTTTTTACGCGACGCATCACGAGCTCCCTGAAAAACCAAAAAAAAAAAAGATCGTTGCTAATTCAACTACTTTTGCGTGGAATGAAATTATTCATAGCTGCAGTTACGATGTCTGTTAAACTTTTAACTACTCTATCGATATTGGAAAAGAGTGAAATAACACTCCAGTCTACGTTGCGAAGGTGATTGTAAAGACTAAGGTAATCCCCACGAGCGTAGTTGTACTGGAGAGACTAATTACTCGCCGACGTCCGAGCAGGAAGTACGATAAAAAGGGTGAATGGTAGGTTTCATTTATTGATAGAGACAATAGGACAGTCAGCAGGCTCGAACATGATTGCTGATATGTTAATCATGACCAAGACAAGCGTATTTCCAGCCCCGTTTGTAGTAGTATTAAGCTGATAAAGCCCATTGGGGTTCTACGAAACTCCATCGCTGCTTCGGCTCTGGCACGCGCCTCCGTTGATGTAGCACTAATCGTGTTTCAAATTCCAATTAGCATCAAGCACGTTAAAGTCACCTAGCGATCACCACATAATCGGTTGAAAAATCTTTACCAGCAACGGAAATGTAATTCAAAGTGCCGATGAATGATTGTGTGTCAGAACGAGGTGGGAAGTAATAATGTCCAATTATTAAGTTAGGCAGGCCCGGAAAACTGATTTTTACCCAAACACATTCATTTTCTTCTTGCACATCAAACCTGGGCAAACATGATAACGACTTATGCACCGCCGTGAGCACCCCTCCTCCCGGAGTGGCCCGCGAACCAGTTGAATCCCTATCACATCTGTAAACGCAATATTCGTCAGTAAAATATTTGTTGCTAGAGATTGCTTGTGTACGCCAAGTTTCCGCGATACAGATTACATGAAAATCAGAAGTTGTGACACCTTAAAAGAAAACGTCAGGTTTGGTTCGTAACCCACGAGCGTTTTGGTAGCATACACAGATGTTATCCATCACGAGTCCTCGTTAGCAGTTGGTCGCTCTGAATCCGGGTCACGCAATTAAGGGCCTCCAAAAGGGCCTAAAGAGACTGCCTTCCGGGTTACGAACCAAACCTGACGTTTTCTGTTGGGAGCAGCGCCGACAATCAACGTTGCCGAAATCCCGGCCTTCCATGTTCCGGCCTCTGACAGTCATCGCTCGGATTACGGAAGTCATCGGCAGCAACCAAGTGTTATCGTCTTCACAACGCCCCCTGCTTCATCCGGGTCAGTGACGTCAAGTTGTGCGGCGTCTATAAAGGAGGATCCTCAAGACTTCTTCACCAGTGGGCACGGCGAGGCCATCAACAGCATGTGGCTTACCATGATTTTCGTACAGGTTAGTCACCCTGTATCATGCTTTAAGAGCGATTTTGTTTCTCTAATTGTTGTGCCGTGCCCACGGTCACTATGTGAAATTGCAGTTGATTGCTTCGAAGTATGTAAGCTGTTATTATGCGGTGATGTTGAGACTAACCCGGGACCGACAACTGAAGAGATGTTTCATTCGATAATAGAGGGTCAAGCCGAAATTAAAAGGAAGTTTCCGATTTAGTTATAAAACAATCCGGTACCGACAAATCGATTGCCCAAGTCTTATTAAAAATTGCAGGTGTTGACAAAGTATTACTTGAGTTACGAGCTAAATCCCTTGAGGTCGACGCTCTTAAACAAACTGTCAGCGCACTCGAGCTGACAATAGCAAAACAAACTTCTCGGTTGGCCAATTTGGAAGATCGGAGTCGACGTTCAAATCTTATCGTCTTTGGAATTCCAGATGAATCAGAGGAGACCGAGCGAGATTTGAGGGGAAAAGTAATTGATAATATCTTCTTAAGGCGGCTGGACGTTACTTGCACTTCTGTAGCGAGGATTCATCGCCTTGGTAAACACGTGGGAAGGCGGCCGATCATTCTTTATCTTCAGGACTACAATGAAAAGTTAGAAATCCTGCGAAATACAAAGAAACTTAAAGGCACAAACATTTACATTCAAAACGATTATTCCCAAGAAACCCTTAACAAAAGGAGGCTACTATGGAACAGTTCAAGCGAAGATAGAAAGAACAAACTAAAGGTTTTCCTTGTGAATGACAAACTTCGAGTTGCCAATGATCTGTATGAATGGAACGAATTTACAAACGAGCGCGTCAAGTTATCCCCTTCCAATGAACAGCCTGTAAATGTTTGACAAGAATTACCTCCTGTAAACAAACAGTTTCGTCTACTGAACATGAACGCACAAAGCATTGTCAATAAAACTGACTGGTTCGAATTAGTTCTTTTGAATCATGACCCCCATGTCACGGTCATTACAGAAACGTGGCTGAATAAAAATGTGTCAGATAATGAAATTTTTCCTGAATCCCACCAAGTTTTTCGTCGGGACCGCCCCTCTCGTGGTGGCGGAATTGCAGTCGTAATCAAGTCATCCATTTGTGTAACAACATTAGAACAGATTAGTAATCATGAAAGTTTAATTTTACGTCTCGATATCTGGGGTCGAAAAGTTCTCCTTTGTGCTGTGTATAGGCCTCCTTCAGCTAGTCCAGATTATTTAAATCGACTTTATGATTGTTTAATAAAATACAAGGGTGAATCGATTCTTCTGGTTGGGGACTTTAATCTCCCCCATGTCGACTGGTTGCGATTATCCAGCCCATGTGATGACGAGATTATTTTTGACATAATGTTCGCATGTGATCTTTCCCAGGTTGTTAAGGAATTTACACGTGAGCAGGGCTCGAGCCGCTCAATTCTTGACCTTATATTTGTTAGTAGTGCATTCGCTGATTATAGTGTAAGACTTGAGGAAAGCAAGTCTGATCACAAACTTGTACTATTTGATTGCTATCTTAACCGACCTTCGCCAAAGAAAAAAGTAGTTACTATGGTAAAGGATTTTTCGAAGTCTAATGACGAGAGTGTTTTGGATTATCTCGACTACTGTTTCAGCGACTTCGTTGAAGATGATGTGATTTTGCTATGGGACAAGTTCGTTTCTATATGTAACTATTGCTTAGAGAACTTTATTCCTAGTCGACGTAAATGCACGGGACGAAGAAAACCTTGGATTAACCGAAATATAATTCATCTTACACGCAAAATAAAAAGGTATAAGAAGAACAGTTCCAACAAGGGAGCTGTACATCCCCTACAAGCGGAACTGGCTAGTCAAGTCAAAGAAGCAAGAGATAAATATTTTTCGTGCACCCTTTTAAACTTCATAAAACATGATCCTGCAAAGTTTTGGAACTATCTTTCAGAAAAAGCTAAACCGGTCGACCAGCTAAAAGTTAACAATATCATAATCAATGACAAAAAACAAATCGCAGAAGAATTTAACCTATATTTTCAATCTGTGTTCTCAAGTACAGATATGTACACTCCAGTTGCCACCGCTGTAGCTACACTGAACGCCGATTTTATCTCCTTTCGTGGTGTCTTTGTCATGTTATTAAATCTGAATACAAAATCGAGCAGTGGGCCTGATAAGATACCGAACGCCTTCCTCCGTAGATATGCCGAATCTATTTCACGCTTTTTAACAGTCATTTTTCGTGCTTCTTTTCGTTCAAGTGTGCTTCCGAATGACTGGCGAACAGCGCGTGTAGTGCCAATTCATAAGAAGGATGATCATTCTGTTGTAAGCAATTATCGTCCTATTTCTATCACTAGCAACTCATGCAAACTTATGGAACATATGGTTAGTAGTTATATTCGAAATTTCTTGGAAGAGAGGAGTTTGCTGACTTCTTTTCAACATGGTTTCCGGAGGGGGTACTCCACAATTACGCAACTAGTTACCACAGTCCATGACTTTGCTGCTACCCTAGACAAGTCTGGACAGGTCGATATTATTTTTTTAGATTTTTGCAAAGCATTCGATAAGGTCCCTCATGGTAAACTTATTTTTAAACTAGAGCGTCTTGGGCTACCACCAGAGATAGTTAACTGGATAGGATCCTATTTGTTCAATCGTAGCCAGTTTGTTGAAGTTGGTGGCCATTTTTCCGGTACCCTCGATGTTTCCTCTGGTGTTCCCCAGGGTAGTGTAATAGGTCCCCTGCTATTTCTGGTCTATATAAATGATATTGTATCAACTGTGAGTACTAACGTTAATATCCGCTTATTTGCAGATGATTGTGTTTTGTTTAAAGCCATATCCTCTGTTGATGACCAAAAAACGCTTAATTCTTCTCTTTCTCTAGTAGACGATTGGTGTAACGAATGGGAAATGCAACTGAATTCCGCGAAGACTGTTCACTTGCGCATGACGAGGAAAATTAAACCTTTGAAATTCACATATCAAGTAAATAATGTTGCAGTAACCGAAGTAAGTGAATACAAATATCTTGGAGTAACCCTAACAAGCGATCTACGATGGTCAAAGCATATCCAAAACATCAGTTCCTCGGCTTTTCGAAAATTAGGTTTCCTACGACGCAAGTTAAAAAATGCTCCAACCTCCGTTAAACTCCAAGCTTATAACTCCTTGGTAAGGTCAAAAATAGAATATGCTAATATAATCTGGGATCCAAACACGAAAAAAGATGCATCAAAACTTGAGATGGTCCAAAGGAGAGCAGTTCGTTTTATTTATGGAATGTACAAGAGACTTGACTCCCCATCCTCCTTAATGGCGGCAAACAATATCACGTCCCTGGAACAGCGTAGGAAAATTGCAAGACTGAAGTTCTTGTATCTACTTTATAACAACAAGCTGTGCGTCGACTCAAGTTTATATATAACCTCCTTATCTTCCAGAGCCACTAGGAACCACCATCAGTTTTCTCTTCAACCAATATTTGCTCGAACCAACATTTTTAAGTTTTCATATTTTCCACGCACCATATCAGATTGGAACGCCCTCCCTTACAATATATTCATAGCCCCTAATTTTAATAAAGCACTTGATGATCATCCTTTTTAGGTATTGCCATTGTGTTCTTGTGTTGTGAACCTTTTTGAACATGTTGTACAAACTTTTTCCCCGTTGATTGTTAGTTATGAGAGTGTTAATTACTAAACATTATGAAAGCCATGTGTAATGATGTACCCCACACCTGCAAGGGCCTATCAAAAGGCCTGCGGTGTGTCTAATAAATAACAGAAAATAAATAAACACGCTAGAGTCGTTAATTTTGATCAGGCAATCAATAGTAGTCGCTCACATAAAGGAACGGTATGGATCGTGCTTAGTGCGACGTTTGGTACACTGAAATGTTCCAGTTTGAGCATTGCAGACAGGAAGTTGTTCACATCCTCGCACGCCGTGTCCGGGCTGGGCCTCGTCACGACAAGTGTCCGCTTTACAGGTGGCCGCGGAATCGATGAGAGCGAGGCATTTGTGCACGCACCAACTTTCGCGAGAGGACGTCGCTTCTTTCTCGTCACGAACTGAAATCCGTCGTCGGTCACTGAGCCTGTCACAGAGGATGGATCCTCGACAATACTGCTGGCGTGCTCAGCGACGGAGCCAGAGGCACATGCCTGAGATGGTGGAGCGATGTTCCGCCCAGGCAGTCTTTTCCTTTGCAGGACCAGCGTCATCGTCGAGGTTGCGACGGTTTTTGGTAGAATTCTGACTACTCATGGCTCCGGCGTAACCCTTGTGGGCGACGAGGCGCTGCACGATCGCTAATCTTGGGGCAGCACGGACGACCTGCGTCCAAAGCGATTTGGCTTGTTGAGGCTCACTTCGTATCATGGCGTTTTCCTCGCGCAATATCTTGACTGTGCCTACAAACAAGTCCATCTGGCTGTCAAAGACAAAACGAGTCTTTCGAGGAGCTGCTTTGTACCGTTGATTTGATGTTGGAACCCCTTTTCCTCGCCGTCC
Organism: Ixodes ricinus; assembly: GCA_037355805.1. Lineage (NCBI taxonomy): Eukaryota > Metazoa > Arthropoda > Arachnida > Ixodida > Ixodidae > Ixodes > Ixodes ricinus. Next base: position 1,786 of record JAZHYW010009209.1, on the reverse strand, counting down.
TTCACAGCGTCTTTTTGGGGCGTGTCCGTCGCAGTGGCATTCAGCTTCGCTTCATCAGGGTCACGTCGCTTCGAACACGAGTTACATTTGTAGGTACTCATGCCTTCGACCATGAAAAGTTGTGAACGTCCCTACACACCAGTAATTCGTTTACAATGATATCGACGCAGGCATACACAGCAGTTTGAGATACTGTTGATTCCAATGAAATGGATCAGAGCACGACGAACAGACGTCCTTTTTGGCAGTTATCTTGGCACGATGATTTATTGATTTAGCAGTCCAGTGGCAAAGTAATAAAAGAAGACAAACATCGGTCGTTGTCGTTCTATGCTTCAGCGAACACTTCAATTTTATCGGCGAATACAAAATTGTGGCGAGCATCGACGCGCCGCCTTGCCGTAATTACGTGAAGTATGGAATTGGAGAACTTGTGCCTATAAAACGAAGCTTAAAACGCAGGTCCGGGTTGCTTTGTATCACGGTGTTCTTCATTCGGAAAAACTCATTTACAATTGCTCTTGAGGGTAATCTCGTCGTCGAAGACGCGAGTGAAGAACAGCAACGTGAAGGGCGGGCAAATGAAATGATCTTATTTCCGGTGTTTTACTGCTCTGCACTTTTTTTTAACTCAATATCATTACGTCACAGAATTTCAAGAGCTACTTCTGTACCTAATGTAGTAAAAATAAATTGAAGCCAATGTGACAACAAACAACCGGAGGTGAAGCCTAACTCGCGCGCAGTGTCACATCGGCGCACGTGACACTCAGCAGCACGTAAGAAAATTAGTAAATATAGGCAGCTCGGATTTGTTTCCGGGATACGCGGCAGGTAGCGCCAGCGTCATAAGCGGTCGTGGAGGCACTCGGTTAAGCTGAGGCGTAAAATGTGTGACGTTGAATTCACCGCCTGCTCAGACGCAAATCTGTCAAATCTCGCGCGTCGAATCTGCCTCGTGCGGTACACGCAGCTCGCACGCCGAGTGTTTTCCAAGTCGAGATGTGCCGACCCCCATCACGATTATCTGCCAGAGGCCGCGAGCGACTATACGTCGTTTTACCAAAACTTGGCAAAGAGCGAACTCAAGAGCCCCTTCCCAGGCCATTCAGTGCAATGGAGGAGAGAATCGTGACAGAATTTACCAAAGGGGCAATAGCGTCACTCAAGCAGTTGGAGAACAGGGGGAAGAGGAGCTCCCTTCGTGCCCTCTTTGTCATTCTCCCAGACTTCTTTGTTCGCGTCCCTGTCGGAAATTGGCCCGCCATTAGAAGTGTGTGCGCAAGCAGCTTTCCTCTCCTTCCCGCCCGTGGTTTCCGTCAACGCAACCTGTTTCCTTCTGACGCGCTGATTGGGCTCACCGGCACCGTAGCCTCTCGCCGTTTGCCAAATTATGGTTAAGTCGGAGCATGGGCCGTCACGCAGGCCGCATCTGCGCTGCGAGACAGGTCATCGCCTCGGCCGGTCCTACTCTAACCAAGAAAAGAAGCAGACAACGCGAGAAAGAGGCCAAGAAAACTGCGACAGAGCAGCCGCTGGAGTGAGTCCAAACGTGTTCCTTCAGTCAGTCGACATCTTAGTTCTTCCTCTACACTGTTCCATACAAGATGGATCAGGAAGCCCACTGTCGTCTGGCTCGTTCCCGGATTGAGTTCAGCCTAGAAAAGATTAAAAGAGAGACTCGGTTTGGATTCTGAAAGCCATGAGTTCGTTGAGCCGGATCAAACGGCGTAGCGAGCGTCGCAGCGTACTCGGGACACTATTTTTTAGAGTCGGCTTTGTAGCC
>JAZHYW010009208.1:0-45097 GCA_037355805.1 Ixodes ricinus | reverse complement strand
GTAGTGTATCCCACGAGATGGCGCCACCTCCCCAGCGCCACCGCCGCGCTCAGGAAGCTGCGGACAACACTGTGCGTGCTAGCAAGAAAAACGGACCTGAAGTCCGCCATGACATCAGTGCATGTTTGTCACGTTGTTATTCTAAGAAATTAAATATGTTACTCACCAAAAGTGAAGACGTATCAACTGGCGACGAGTTACGGGATCAATAGCGCGACCAGCCGGGAACATCAAATCGAGTGAAGCCGAGCGAGACCGGCAAATGAACCAAGGTGAGCCGCTCACAACTTCCCGCGCATCCCCAAACAATGGCAACCTTCGGAAAGGTTGAGGCGTACGACAACAAAGAGCCATGGATCTCCTACGCGGAGCGACTGGACGCATTCTTCCAAGCAAACGGCGTCGACGACGACGACAAGAGAAAATGGATTTTCTTGTCGACCGTTGGAAGTAGCACCTACGCGACGCTACGTAGTCTGTTGGCGCCCGCCAAGCCGAAGGAGAAAAAGTACAAGGAGCTGATGGCTGCCTTAAACAACCACTTCAGCCCGCCGCCATCCGAAATCGCCGAAAGTTTTCGTTTCAACACGAGAGCACAGCTTGAGAACGAGAACGTCGCAGTGTTCGTCGCCGAACTACGACAGTTGGCAGAGCACTGTAATTTTGGCACAGCTCTGAACCGCATGCTGAGGGACCGCCTCGTGTGTGGAATCCGGGACAAGAACGTGCAGCAGCGACTGCTATCGGAAAAGAACTTGACCCTGGAAAAGGCTATCGAAATTTCGAGAAACGCAGAAGCCGCTGAAAAGAACGCGACGGAACTGCAGAAAGGACACGAAGCGTCGACTTCGGCGCCCGTGGAGAATTCGAGTAACAACCTGAGAATGCGCAAAAAGAGACAGCAAATTCCTCCTGAAAGGAAAAGACAAGATGAAAAGAAGCAACTCGGGCCTTGCATCCGCTGCGGGTCACCAGGCCACAAGCCGCCAGAGTGCAGGCACAAGCTCTCCAAGTGCTATAAGTGCGAGAGAGTTGGTCATTTGGCAAGTTGCTGCTTGTCTAAAACGGCCAACCCCAAGAAGCAGTCGACGAGGCAGGTGAACAGCCTAGAACCAGCTAGTAAACCACCCGAGTACTACTTGCACGCACTGCAAGCAAAGTCAACGCTGAAGCCAATCACAGTGACATTCATGGTCAACGGACTTCCATTGGAGATGGAGCTAGATTCCGGATCTCCTGTCTCTCTGATCTCCGAGGATACGTTCTTGCGTCATCAGAGCACGCTACCTCCACTGGAACAAGCAGATATCAAGCTCAACTGCATCAGAGGATCTATTCCAGTGCAAGGAACAGTGTCAGTGGAAGTGAGTCTCAATGAGACAAGAAGTCAGCAAACACTCCTGGTGGTTGCTTGCAAGAGCCCTAACCTTTGTGGCAGGGACTGGCTGGCAGCATTTGACCTGCTCCCAAGACAAGTAAACTCAACTCAGCTGGAGGGAACTGCAGCAGAACACAAAGTGCTAAAAACACTCCAAGAGTTTGAAGAAGTCTTCAATCCAGGTTGCGGCACACTGAAGGGACCACCAGTGCATGTTGACGTTCGACCGGATGCTCAACCGCGGTACTACAGAGCCCGCTCGGTACCATATGCACTACGAGACAAGGTGGAACACGAACTCCAACGTCTAGAGGACGAAGGTATCATCACTGCTATAGACCACTCCGATTGGGCATCTCCCATTGTGCCAGTGTTAAAGGCAGATGGCAAGAGTGTCAGGATTTGTGGGGACTACAAGATAGGCGTGAACCCCTCTGTGATGACAACCCAGTACCCTCTGCCCAAAGTGGAAGACATTTTTGCATCCTTGCAAGGTGGAGTCAAGTTCTCCAAGCTAGACTTTCGCGAGGCCTACAATCAAGTACCTGTAGATGAGGCAACCAGCAGGCTCCTGGTCATCAACACATCCAGAGGACTCTTCGCATACAACCGCTTGGCGTTCGGTGTATCATCGGCACCTGCACTTTTCCAAAGACGGATGGAGGAGACCCTCCAGGGAGTTCCCGGAACATCAGTCTACCTAGACGACGTGCTAGTGACTGGGAAAACAGACGAAGAGCACCTCCAGAACCTGCGAGAAGTTTTCCGAAGGATCAAAGAATCGGGCCTCAAACTCAAAAAGGAGAAGTGCGAGTTTTTCAAGGATTCACTCGTCTACCTGGGTCATGAAATCACCGCAGCCGGGCTTCATCCTTCAAAGAAAAACACAGAAGCCATCATTGAAGCACCCGAACCAAGAGATGTCGGTGAGCTAAGGTCCTACATCGGACTCCTTTCCTATTATGGGAAATTTTTACCGAATCTGTCTACGCTGCTGGCACCTCTGTATGCCCTTCTGCACAAGAACAGCCAGTGGAGATGGACAGATGAAGAACAACAAGCGTTCGTCAAAAGCAAGGAGGCCATCATGGAGGCCAAGGTACTGGTGCACTACGACCCATTGAAGGAGCTTGTGCTAGCATGTGACGCTTCGCCTTATGGCGTGGGAGCAGTACTGTCCCACAGGAAAGACGGTGTCGAATCGCCACTGGCATTCGCATCGCGAACTCTCACCCCAGCCGAGCGAAATTACTCGCAGTTAGAAAAAGAGGCTCTAGCCATCATTTTTGGCGTCACACGGTTCAGGGACTACCTGCTATGTCGAAGTTTTGTCCTGATCACTGATCACAAGCCACTGGTCGGAATTTTCCGTGAGGACAAGGCAATTCCAGCCATGACAGCTTCGCGCATCCAACGCTGGGCCCTTACACTTGGAGCTTACAGCTACAGCATTGAGCACCGACCAGGACGCCTCAATGGGAACGCAGACGCCATGAGCAGACTGCCCCTGAAGACTGTCTACACAGACCCCCGGAACCTCCAGAATTGGTCCATTCAATCACAAGCCTGGAAAAGCTGACAGTCTCTGTCAAGATACTGCAGGACCTCACAAAGAGTGACGCGAGCTTAAGCCAGGTGCTACAATGGGTGGAGAACGGATGGCCACAACAACTCCAAGACAGGTCACTACAACCGTTTTGGAACAGACGCAACGAGCTAAGCACCCATCGGAATCTTCTCTACTGGGGGAACCGAGTGGTCGTGCCACCCCGGCTCGACAACGCATTTTGGACCTACTCCACGAAACTCACCAAGGCATGGTCGTCATGAAAGGAATGGCAAGATCCTTGGTGTGGTGGCCCAAAATGGACTCTGAAATTGAGCTCTGCTCTCGACAATGTGCTCAGTGTCTCGAGAACTCCCCGATGCCACCAAAGGCTGAACCGGTGTCCTGGCCTGAGCCCAAGGAATGCTGGGAACGTCTGCATCTTGACTACGCAGGACCGTTCGAGGGAAAGATGCTGCTGGTGCTGGTGGATGCCAAGTCTAAATGGCTTGAGGTTGACGTTGTGGCAAGTGCCACATCCGAACAAACAGTGGAACATCTACGAGACATCTTCGCAAGGTTCGGACTGCCAAGGTGCATCGTGTCGGACAATGGAACACCATTTACTGGCCAACCTTTCCAAGACTTCGTCCAAGGGAATGGAATCAAGCACCTCCGGACGGCTCCTTTTCATCCAGCGTCGAATGGCCTGGCAGAACGAGCTGTTCGCACCGTGAAGGACGGCCTCAAGAAAACAGAGGGAAGAGACCTTAAGCTTCGTCTCGCCCAATGGTTGCTCATGTATCGCAGAGCACCCCGACCAAACGGAACATCGCCAGCAGAATCCATATTGGCTTATCCAATGAAAGCGAGACTGGACCTCTGCATTCCCAGAAGAGAGGAAGAGACGAATCCGGAGCAGTTACCAAGCGAGTTCAAGCAACAGCCCAAAGGAAAGAAAAATGGACCACGCTACAAAAAGGGTGACAAGGTCGCTGTTCGCAACTTTGGTAAAGGAAAACGTTGGTGGCTGGGTGACATCGAAGAAAACTGCGGAACATCTATGGTAACGGTCTCAACTCCGCAAGGAATTGCAAGACGTCACAACGACCAAGTCAAGCGAAACCTGGGCTGTGCACCGGTCAACCCAACTACCACAACAGAAGAGCCACCGATAAGAAGGTCAGCACGAGTGGTGCGGAAACCCGCAAGATTTACGTAATTAATAGAAGGGAGGAGTGTAGTGTATCCCACGAGATGGCGCCACCTCCCCAGCGCCACCGCCGCGCTCAGGAAGCTGCGGACAACACTGTGCGTGCTAGCAAGAAAAACGGACCTGAAGTCCGCCATGACATCAGTGCATGTTTGTCACGTTGTTATTCTAAGAAATTAAATATGTTACTCACCAAAAGTGAAGACGTATCAACAACTGTATTATTTTTAGTATTTCTCAATCAAGCGGTGAATTATACGTACAGTTACGCAATCATACGTATACATCGTGCAGTTAACTAGCACAATGTAATAAAAAATGCTCGAGGTACACCTAAGCACTTCTTATGCGTTGTGAATGCGAAAGCATGCACGCCGCTCTTCCGCTCCCTTCTTTCGTCTGCGGCGTACTTACGTCGACGGTCGAGCGCGTGCGCTGTCCTCGGCGCGTTGACCTTGGGCGTGGAGCATTGGAGCCTCTGCCTTGCGGACACGCAGCGCCGTGGGGTGGCGGTTGTTGACACTGACGCGCAGCGGCCAATGGGAGCCTCGTCGACGCTCGCCAGCCAATGGGACCGAAGCCGAAATCTATCAGCTTTACTCCGTAACTTTGGGATCGGGGAAACTAGGTGCCGTTTGGCTAGGCTTTTCGCGTGGTTTCATAGCTGTGAGCTGGCTTCACTTGGAGAAAGGATTTAAAGGACACATGCAAAGGAAAAAAAATTTAAAACAGGTTAGATGGAAAAAAGATAACATAAAACGATTTTACAACGAAGAAAAAAATTTTACAGCAAAATTTACGGCGCTATACGAATTTGTATTTGGCGCCCGCGGGCGCCGCAGAAAAGTGGCCCTTATTTATCACGTGACTGGTACATATTTCTCACGTGGCGCTTGTGCTCTTTCGGAAGCTTCCTATGGCCTCTAAAAGTAACTCATTCATCTTTGTTTGAAGTATAACAAAAAACTAAGATTAATAAATAGCTTTTAGAGCCCAAAGGAAACTCCTGAAAAAGCGCAAGCAGACGTGATGGACCTGTGCGCCGGTCAGATGACGGTGGCGGCCCCCGAAGCAGACGAACTTGTGCGGCGGCGGCGACGGCGGCGTGGAGAAAAGCGTTGAAGCGGCGTCGCTCAACGCTCTGCGTGTGGCCGCGGCGACGCAGCGCGGCGTCGCACAGGTCTACCACGTGACCAGCCGCGTCTCCCGCGGGCGCAAACTACAATTCGTTTTGCGCCGTATACACCCTTCCAGAAACACTCGACCCCAGGGGCAATAAACCGTTTTCCAGCCCAGTCACTGGGTTTGAGGCTAGACTCTCACCGGCGTCCCTGCTAACCCTAAGCGAGTGGAGCTGTAATTTCGATAGGCGTAGCCTCCGCAGGCACAGTTTCAAACATTGCTGGCGGATATATTCTCGTATTTTCCCAGCTGTATATTGTGTTTCATGGTGCATGTATTTTCACGAGGTCACTGAGAAAGCACTGTACCACATTTGAAAGAAGACAAAATGCAATAAAACACCTATACACTATTTTTGCTGGGTACGCACGCGACAGAACGAATGCGACGTGAATGCATAGTTCTAGTTTTGTGTGTGTGTTTTACGATAAGTTTTGACGGCTCCGCTGCGATTCGCCGCATCACAAACGACAAAGCGCTTAGCTGTCAAAAATAGATTACAACAGAAGAGAGCCGAAAGGCATGCATTTTTCACGCTCACAAATAACGTGTTTACCGATGGACAGGACACGGACATACAATTTAGAAAGTGTTAACATTCGAACAATATATTGTACGTACCACACGATGCAGCGTTATCCGAAAAGAATTTATTTGAGAAAGATCTCAAATAACACAGTCACAGTCGACGACAGTCACGTCTTGACGATCGGACGGAATCCAAGATGACTTCGTTTTGGGGCACGTTTCGTGGAGAGCTCTTTTTCACAACAGCACCAAGTCAAAGGATCGAACGCGACTCGACCCGTTTCCCACCCCAACCCGGACGACTATTTTTGGAGATAACTGAGGATTCTACGCGGATTATCTCTGGGAGGGGGAGAACAATGTTCGCAAAATCGCGTCGAGGGTCGTTCGACGTCCTTCACCTTCTTCGTTTCCCGTGAATGTCAAGCAGACAAGCTTGAATGGCAGGCACTTACCAGCCTTATTTCGCACAATGGAAGATAACACAGAAAGGGTACGCAGCACGCATAAAACAATTAAGTGGAAACTTTCAAGAGGGGCGAGAAAACGTCGAATGCAAAACCGCAAAAACACGGGTACAGAACCGCGCTGAGCGGGTCTTCACAGCTCCAAGAGAGTGCCAGAAAATTTCTAGCTGATAGAGGGCGCGCGAGTCGCACCAGCCGCATCAGCATCAGCAACATGGCGGCGGCCTAGGAGCGTTTTTTGGAGAGGTGTATATATAGCTCTAATATTTTTTTCTTCCGGGTAAATTCGTTTTATAATATTCTTTTTCCATCTAGCCTGTTTAAAAAATAGTTTTTTCCTTTGCATGTGTCCTTTAAGGTGCCGTTTGGCGCGGCTTCAAAGCTGATGACGTTGGCTGGCTCCATGAAACAGTTAATGTTTTGGCCTTCAAAATTATTTGTTTTATGATGAGTGCCTCAGGGGTGTGTTATTCGGCCGCTGCTATTCATAGTATAAGGTGACATCAAGCGAAATTTCACGGTGGTGTTAAAATTAAAGTTTGCCGATGATACAAATCTATATTCAGAAGTACATACATCCGATAGCCAGAATAAATTGAATGAGTATCTACAGAAATTGACAAGCCAATTTGACAAATGGAAAACGAACTGTACACATTAGCATAACGTGAGAATGTAACTGCATACATCACCTTTAGTGTTGGGGCGATGCCTTTAAGATCTGTTGAGGAGTACAAATAGCTTGGCGTTCTTTTAAAATCGAAAGTGAGCAGGAACGCACTTATGGAAAGTGTTTCTAATAGAGCGTTAATTAAACTTTATGCCCTTGCACGTGCAAGGAATGCATGATTTAAAATCAATCCTATTTAAACATTTCTAAAATGTATACAAAACAACTCAACACATATCATACGAATTCCTACCAAAACGATTGACAACATTCATATAAGATTTCCGTAATAACAATTATATTTACATAAACGAAACAAAAAGTGCCCACTGTTCTTTTTGCTGTTGAATGAATATCAATGCAGTTCATGCAAATGCTGTTAAGCAGTATAGGAACGTTCCACAATGCTCTGTTACGAACAGTGATTACCGCTTCGCGCGTACATCAAGTTTTCTTGATCCGCCAAATAAACAATAAAGTAGTTTTTGTGCATGTCTAGAATAAAAACAGCGCTATAATACAAGTACAAAGAGAAGAAACATGCACGACTGAACAGTGCCTGCCCAGTTGTGTATGTTTATTTTGTTTGTCCGTGTCTTATAGCGCTGGTTTTCCTCTAAACATGTGCAACGGTGACCGTTCGATGCACATGCGAGCGAGCACCGCCCGCACACTGCAGTCGATGCCCCACTTCTTTCTTCCTAGCAGTATACAGCTTTTCCACAAGGGCGCAGCCATCTTGAATGTCGTCACTTCTTGTATCCCTTAAAACATCGTTTTGATCTCTCCACTCCGCTGAAAGGTGTTCGCTAAAGATACGTGATTGTAAAACATTTTCGTTTTGCCTCACCTATATCTTCTCTTCATAAAAAGGAAACTTGCGCGAGTTGGTGATTGATATCCTAAGGTTAACAGCACAAGATCAATCAAACACACTGACACACAAAAGTACAAACACACGTGCTGACTTACAACACGTTTTGTATTTTGTTACTTCTTTTTTCTCGTCATTGGGTTGACTCTCTCAATCTCCATGACCAGAACAATAGCACGAATGCAGGAAACACTTCTAAATATGCTTCTCACTTGTCACCGCAATTATCTACATAAAAATTTGAGCTCTTGAGGAGGAGGGAAGCAGGGGCGGATCCAGAACTCGGTTTTTTTTTGGGGGGGGGGGCGGAAAATTTGTAAGGATACTATTCTCCCATTCTTTCGAATGCACCGGGGGGTCCACCCATGTCAAATTGCCCTCCGAGAAGGGGGGAGGGAGGGGTCGACTTTGTTTGGGGGGATGGGGGCGGCCACCCCGTCGCCCTCCCCTCCCCTCCCCCCCCCTTGGATCCGCCACTTGAGGGAAGGGTACTAAGGGGAGAAGGTGGAAAGTCCCCCACTACTAACATGGGTGTGGATCGACGTGTGCTTAACACAAGTCGCAAAAAATGCATATCTTTGGTGAGAGAATCGCATGTAAATTTGGCGGGAATCTATCGGGGCAATTTTCTCCCCTAACTTTAGCGGAGAATCTTTTCCACTAGAATTGGCGGGGAAATTTTTTCCGCTAAATCTAGCGGAAACAATTTTTCCGTTAAATTTAATGGGTAATTTTTTTCTGCTAGATTTAGCGGGAAACGGGCGCCTAAGAGCTGCGCTCTTAAAGACGTAGACAGGACAAGCGCTGAACTCACAACTGACGTTTAATGGAAAGGTTGTGAAGGAGAAGAAAGATGTTACGAGTATCTTTAAATTTCAATTTAAGGAATGTCTATTTAACTACATAATTAGCCTCCGACGTGTTGTTCGTTTTAAAACTGATACATATTATTATTCACTTATTCTCATAAGTATAGCGATTAGACTAAATACAGGAGTATTGAGCTTGGATTTAGTGAAATCGCTATACTCATGAAAGTAAGTGAATAATAAAATGTATCAGTTATAATATGAACAACACCCCAGAGGCTAATTATGCAGTTAGACAGACATTCCTTTAATTGAAATTTAAAGATACTCGTAACATATTTCTTCTCCTTCACAACCTTTCCATTAAACGTCAGTTGTGAGTGCAACGCTTGTCCTGTCTACGTAGTCTTCTTGTCCTTCTCCTTTGCGCTGTAGTGTGTACTAAGGAGCTCGTGTCGCAAGAAAGTCAGCATCGGCGGTGTGACGAGAAAATCCTGATTGGTCGTTAGGGTCAGTACGTCACAGTTAGATGACCTCGCTCGGGAATTTCAAACAACCCACAACTCTGTGTTATCTTGCTTCATCTTCCTTTTCTTGACGCAATACATTTCAGTTGTGACTACGCGCTTCTCTTCCGCTCTCTTCTTATCTCGTCTGTCCTGTCTATTTGTGCGCGGTCTATCATTATGTTCACAACGCTCACTTGAAACATGACGTGACGCGTGGCGTGAAAGTGATTAAAGAATGACATGTTATGCGAATTCCATGTCGCCGCATGTCCCAAATGTTTCCCCTTTCTAAAGTAATTCATTTGGCTTCAAGAAAATAATATAAAAATTTTAGGCAGGATTCGAACCCACGACCTTTCGGTTGCGAGTCAGACACGCTACTGATTAGGCCGCGTAATGCACGCTTACACGGCAAATGAGTAGGCGACTCGAACGGGGCCCGACAACGCTAATGCGTTGCACTCTTAAAAGCGAAGCTTAAGAGTCTTTGAAGATTTTTTTTCTCCTGATCGTTATATCCTTATTATCTTTTGCTACATTTTTTTTCGATCGTTCTAGAGAACCACTTGTGAGTTATATTATTTCCAGTCCCTCTACCAGAGACACAATTTTTAACATCCCTGTACGTCGACCGTCCAGGCAGTCGTTTTAGTTTTTTGGGTAATCACTTACTCTTGTTATGCGCCTTTTTTATCGCATAGTTTCTCGCTCAGTCTGTCTAATCGGCTTTCAGTAAGTTTTCATCTCCCCTTCTTCTTGTGTGACTCCAGGATATCCTTTTTCTTTTCCCGTCTCCCTCCGCTCTGTGATCTCTTTGTTATTTTCTCAACTTATTTTGATTGGCTTGCCCAACCTAGGGCAAAGCCGGCTAACAATATCGATTGGACTTACTCGCCAGAAGACTTCCATTACTTGTTCCAATATTAGGGTTCTTCAAACTGCAAACCGCAAAGTTTTGCGGGTTATCTTTATGGCCTGGTTGCGAAAGAATTTCTCACGACGTAATTTGGATGTACAAGATGCTCGTGAGCTCTAATCAGTCTTTAGACAAAAGCACGAAAAGCCCATAAGCCGAGCAGAATTAAAGATTTTCTGAAAGGAGTATATAAGTGGCGCATTTATTATAATCAAAATTTGTCCGAGTATTTTTCTAAAAAAAAAAACAAAAACAAGTAGCAAGTAATCAAGCATTCCTTCTTATAGATATGCTAAGGGAGAAAATGGAAGTAAACAGTCTGATCGGGATCTGTTGTTTGGTGTTCATGATACATGGGGTGCAACCTCAGAGCGGTACGATCAACTAGACTGCTCGTTTTGGTTTGTGTATCAGTAGCTGCGTTCGATTTACTTGCACCTCCTGCCCCGGTACCGAAAAGTGTAGGGAAGGGTACTTCCGGTCGTATCCCAATACACATACCGGAAGTACATTGTCCTACACTTTTCTCCTTCGGCGCAGGAGGTGCAGATGAATCCAACGCAGCCAATGCGTCACAAAACCAAGTTTTTTTTTCTTGAACTATTTTTTTTTGTAGCGTGCACTCATGAAAATTGATTATAGTGAATGCACTACCTAAAGACAACGTTGTGAAAAGAATCACTGCACTCCGCTCGTGCAGCCACCTCGGTGGATCCGGGGCAAAGTGCCGGCCTGGGGATCCCGACCCAGGCACCCGCAATCTGACAGAGGCTTATTGCTAAGGGCGCCGTGTAACCGAGCACGTCACAAGGTTCCCAGCTGTTCGAAATGACAATCTGTCTTCCGCTGGCGCGTGCCAGATGCCCGTGGTTGGTTTGGCAAGTAAAATCTCAAAATATGACTTTTCGCTCCGTTTGTGGGCATACTTTTTGTTGTTTCTTTACTGCTGAATAGTGCGCGCGAACACTCTGTAGTACGTTATTTAGAGCAATTTCGTTATAATAGCGCCACATGCTACTGAGAATCACTTTTTCCAAGCAACAGTAAAAGGAAACCACTCGGATGTAGTTGAAGCAAGCTTTGTCTACACCACGACGTCGCTTGATCAGCCTACTGATAGGGGGCCGCTAATTGGCCCTCGGATGACTACAGTGCCTCGAGCGAAAGCCCTGCCGGGATTTGTGGAATTCCTGGGACCGCGCGAGTCACCATTACCACAATCGCCGCTCTCCTTCCTGCGAACTGTAAACGGAGCATGTCCTATTATTTTGCGATCACGGGTAAGCGAGGCGAACCGACATTGTTTTTTGCATCCCGCTTGGAGGTTGCTGTATTATAGGCCCTTTGAACAGAATAGGCGTGCGATGGCGTCTTGCACGCACGCGTCTGAGCGCACTTTGAACAGAATGGTGACGAAAGCTGCTAGCGACAATGTTGTTCGAGGAGAACACGATCTGTTGAAACTACCCAATAGTTGTCTGACGTGTTTAATGGCATGCGAACGTTCATGACAAGTCTAATTAATTAAGTTACAGTCTCAAGTTGAGCTGGTTGGTACATCTTAGGTATAAGTGTCGGCTTGTACCTAACGTATTTACAATAATGTGGTGTTTGTGAACGCTCTCTGAAGACGAAGTGCTTGGGATTAAAGACAAGAAAGAGGAAGTATCTAGAGTTAAAGACGAAGAGGAATTATAACCTAGTTGTTAGTCAGCTGTGTGTTTGTCCCTTTCTATCCTTTCTGTTTGTGTTTATGTTCTAGTCAACATTTATCCATAATTTATTTTCGGGGTTTTCGTAACCCATGTTTTAAGAGAGAAAAATAACAGAATTTACATAATTTTGACGTCTAATTTACAACGCCGTTTAAAAAGAAAATAGAAATAAACGGTTAAAACGAGGCGGTCCAAAAAATGACACTAACGTGACGGGGCACTCGGGTGTTCTGTCGGGTTTATGTATCTTCTATTGTCCGCGTTTTTTTAGCTCTTCATTCCTGTCATGTGCAGCATATACCAACTAGGACAATTTCCAACCTTCGTTGTATTATAATTTAATTGCAAGGACTTCTTTCTAGTTTATTTTATTTGGCATCAAATTAAAGCTTCCAAGTTTCGGTCACTATCTTTGTGCAAAATCTTAATATTCTTGATTTTTCTCAAGGCAGAACGTAAACCGTCTTTCTAAATTGCTTTAAACAACGTCGTATAGCATTACATTCATACTGTGACGGCGTAGCACTTTTATAACTAACTTTGGTAAGAAAAAAAAATACCGCGTTGACAAGTGAAGTTTTTCGGGTTAGACTTTGTTAAACCGTGAGCAGCTTTATGGTGTTGTTTTCAGTTTTAAAAGAAATGGTGTAGAAGAAACCAAAAACTCGACATTATAAAATTTTCATATTATAAATACCGGTTTACACGATTTTTATACCTTCATTACGATTATTTAATTAAAACTAATAACGGACGCGAAAAAAAACAAAATTAGTTCAAAGATTCCCGTTCACGCCGCTTCTGTATTGAACGTCTTTCCGGAAACGTACATCTTTCCAGCGCCTCATCACCCACGGGAAGGATGCGGAGTCACTGGACTTGCGCAATATCCCATGGGAAAGAAGGCCAGTGCATTACGCCATGATTAGTGGACCCCCAACCCGCCCGAAACGACAAACACGCTCGAGTCCTAAGAAAGTACTCAGCAAAGTGTCAAACGTGTGCTTATTGGTGACGCCACGTGCAGGCGTTACGCTGGCGGCGGTGCTGACGCCTTCCGCCATTTTCACTGCGCGTTTGTACGTAAGCGATCCTTGATTTGCATCGTCTTTGGTGTTGGTAAAACACCGGAGCAAGCGGACGAATACATGAATGCACGAGGATTAAACCCGGGATCTTGCGGGTTCCAGCCATATACTATGTACCGACCGAGCGAAGCACAGCTCGTGCGTGGGGAAATCTAATTTTTGGATTAGAAAATAAATCTACCCGATATCATGTATATAGATAGCCTCACATGACGTCAATCTACTTTACGTATGACACAATATCCGTTTAAGTCAAGGCGATCTCTTCCCGCATTGGCTCGGAGCAGGTTCGCCTTGATTCGGGTCATTGTCATGGGTTCCTGCGCAGACTGCCGAGCGCATGCAAAGCAAAGCCGCCAGCGTACGAAAGAGCGGAGGCAACAGCTGGGAGACGGCGAGCCCGCTTCCACCGCAGACTCGTAAACTACCGCGGAACGAAGTCTACCGTTTGGTGCTTAACATACTTTGTGCCTTCCGGTATTTGTCAGGATGACAAATACCGCATCTTAACCTCGAATAATTAGACAGGTACGCATATAAATTGGGTATGCCGGACGACGTACCTAAATGTTTTCAACCAGTTTGATTGTCGCAGTTGATCACGACGCGAAAGAACTCGACCGGTCTAGAATTCATTGCCTCGGCGGTTTCGGCGCATGAAAACAAATAAGACGAAAGGGGACGAAAGACATACCGACATCCATTCCGGAAGGGGATTTCGAACCGGAAGTAGCGTTGCATCATGGTCTCGCGCAAGCACCCTGTGCACCAACGAGGCAGAGAGGCTTAGAGTGATAAACCGGAAGTTCGGAAGCGGCACCCCCCGGTTGCCGCCATTTTGTACGCAAAAGTGACCACACGTCACGTGACCTCACAAGAGCCGTGACGTCACCGGTAAGATGGCAGCGCCCAGAGGTGGGAATGCGAGTTTGTTCTGGTGCGCGGTAGCCGCGATGTGTAGCTGCTTTCCGACGACTTCGGTCTTCTTCGTGCTCGCTGACGCAGGTATAATGTGAAAATATGAAGAAATGAGACTTTGATTACCTTTTTCCGCAAGATCGCCCTGTATCATCTGGATATTAACACCTGCTAGACAGCATCAGCCGTATCGCCGTACCGGTGCTTGGATTCCCGGATGTGTTCGAGGGTCGATAGAACTTTGAGTGCTTTTAGCACGCAATTTTCGCTTTCTCTTAGCTTTGTTTGAACGTTGGAATGTCCGAGAATCGACGCGAAATGGATACGTCGGACGTAGGGCCTAGAGGAATTCGTTTCAGACCTAGGTAACTGCATAATCACAGCCAACTTTTAACGAGGAAGCTCCTGCGATCTTTACGTTTTGTACTTATAAACAATTTTCCGATATAACTCCTAGCATAATATATATCGCATTTTGCTAGCTTCGTTTGAACGTCTGAGAATCGAAGCGAAAGCTATACGTCACGTGAGGACTTAGGGGAAGTTGTTTCAGCCCTGCGTCCCCGAATAACCATAGAAACTTTTAGCGAGGAAGCTCCTGCGATCTTTAACCTTTGTGCTAATCGACGATTCTACATTCGATCGCTTTTCTTCCTTTTTTGTGAGTGCGAATTGCACACTTATTTTCAGCTGCGAAGATGACGTTTTTATTGAGTGGGGGGATGAATAAACCGTTGCAGGCACCTGCTTCAATGCTATTCGACTTGCTATTTTTGGTGTGCGCATAGATTAATTGCACAATCTTCTCTTTCGTAGGTTTTTTTGCAGCAATACTTTTTTTCACCAAGAGTGCATTGTATTAGTCGGTCAATTATTTACTTGTTCTAGTTACCTGTACATGATGATTCATATTTGTGTTCACCCTTGCCCGAAAAGCAGTCTTGTTGAAAAATGTTGACTACCATTCCTTTCGGTCTCTTCAATAGACTTCTTTCTAAAGTGTGGACTGCCTATACTTCGTATTACCATAACCTGGAAAAGGGCAACCGCCACAGCCCCTCGTGCCAATCAAATTGACGGAGCGAAGGCATGTGAGAAATCTGTGCTGACGAGCGCTCTGCCGATATGTTGTCATGTGCCTCTCTCCAACATGCATATTGACTCACCAAGACTGTAGCATTAGCCGCTTGCCAAATTGTGATGGAACGAATTACAGTAGCTACTACTCTAATTGCCCAAGGTCTTCATACTTTGGGCATTTGTTCGACAAGAATGTTATGTCCGCCATCACTGTGAACTCGGCTCAGCGCCTATTGGACTCGAATGCTGCATTAGCGTTCGACGTGAACTGGGGTATATTTGTGTGGTTTTCACCGAAAACAAATGGCGACAGTTGTGTTGCATGATGGGGCTTTGCAAAGGTTCTATTGTGTCATACGTATAGGAAGTGTCCTGCTATATAACAATGCATGAAGACATATCATTAAACTAGATGCTCAGAGGTGTGTTAGTTTTTGCAACTAACAAGTTACAGCAGTGTGCTTTAATGTTATTATCATGTGCGTAGTTTTAAGTATCCTCTCTGCAATGCCTACAAAAGGCCCCTGGAGAGAATAAATTAATAAATAACATTTTCACATCACTGGAGTTGGTTTTTGGATGCGCCATATGTTCAGGAGAAGTGGAACGAGTGCAGCCCAATGCAACCAGTCTGGTATGTCCCATTAATTCATATTGAGGGTCAGTGATGCGAGTGTCCTCAAAAGTTCCAGCACGTGCAGTGAACACAATTCTTTGTGTAGAGACTCTGAAGACGTAAAGGCGAGCGGAAATATGTTTATTAGGTTAGTGTATCAAATATGTTGATTTCCACTTGATTACGTAATTATTGGTTCTTTGCAAATGGTTCCATAACGAGTTCTTTCTGCGACAGTCTCGTGTCAGGCGTTCAGTCATAGTACCTGTGCTGCTTCTTGTCGGATGATGCTCCTGGCACGTCGGTGTTCAGTTTGGTCGAGTGGCAATTTGACCGACTGATGCCGTCTTGTAATCATACGTCATGTGCGGCCACTGACATCTGATGAACTGAAGCTGCAGGGCTGGCTTCTAATCTGCAAATTTTCCTGGTAGTTTTCTGCATCAATGCAGCAAGCTTTTGCATGTATGAATGCTTCGGCGTTGGGGTGTCTCGTTGAATCGGCATTGAATAGTAACGGGTAGCCGATAGCGGTCGTTGTGACTTTGTGGCATAAGTGGCCCTCGGATCGTCAGATGCCGCTTCGCTCGAAGAAGACTCCAGATGAATAGACTGTCGAACTTGCTCCGAAACAATCTCGGCAATCAAAATAAAAGCCGGGCAATATGGCAGGAAGTAGCTTCCTGGTCTCCTCCCGGACAACGTCGTGGATGTCGAGGATGCCTGGGAGGCTGGCATCGAAGTTGCTGCTGGACGACTCGAGTGTCGAGAAGCTGGGGAGTTGTTGATAGCGACAGGCTCGGGTCTGCAATGTACATTCAATGTTGGAAGCCGCAGTGATATGAACCCTTCGACTGTTGTCGTGGAGTTGCGGACAAGGCTGCCGGAGGTGTTGTACCTCACATTGGGGACATGGGTTTCTTAGCTTCTTGTCTTCTGTAACATCAGGGTTGGCGTGGGTGCTCGATCACGCCCAAAACATCTTCCACGAAGGCGGTGACGCTCTTGTTGGGGCCACATCCTGGACAGAATCAGGAATTCGGCTGTCCCTGGTCAATGTTGGCTGATGAACGTGCACTTCAGCTCGATCGTGCAAACTTCCCACGGCGTTAAGGATGATTCGTGGTTCTCAAACTAGTGCCTAGTAGTTTCTTCCACGAGAAGTATAGGATGTGCAGCAGCTGGTTGTCCGTCTACCCACTGTGGCGGGCAACACGGCCATATATTTCAATCCAGCCCTCGACGTCTTCATACACCTTGAGTGAAAAGGCATCGGAGTGCGAGGTGTGACGGGCATGCAAACGATGATGGGAGCGGACGTGGTTTGCATGCTACAGGTTTGTCATCGTTGGCTTAGTCAGCTTCGGTTCTTCTGGCAAAAGACCGAATTCGGGTGGTTCTTGCTGGTAGCAGTGACTGGCTGGGATTGCTGGTTCTTCGTGGTACATTTTCAAGGTTCGTTCTTGCGGTACTCGCTCGTCTTGCGGTTTTTCTGCCGGGCTTGGGATAGGACTTAATTCACGGTTCGCGGGCGTTTAAGACGCGGGATAATCCACTACCCGTGTCTTAATTGTTATCGGGCAACTCGGCTGAGGAGCCGCCAGGTTCCACACAGAGTGAATGGCTATGGGTAAAGTGTGCAGCACCTCCACCAGAACATACGATGACAGCTGAGCATGGCCTGGAACTTTCCAGAATAGTAAATATTGATAGAAAATAGGACTGGAGCAAGCATCTGTGACAATATAACAAAACAGACAGAAGAGAGTCTATCCTGACCATTAAAAAAGCTGCATTGTTTTAGAGGCATTCTGTTCGAATAAATCCTCTCCTTCGGGGTTTGGCGACTGCCGTGGACGAACTGAACTGAAATGGATGTTTCAGCTTGCAATTCGCGTACCGAGCGTTGATGAAACTTGTGTCGACGAAACGTGCGACAGACAAGCGGAATCAATGCCAACTGCAACACCTGTGCTCCGTGAAAGTGCACGTCTACGCCAGAACAATTTAAGAAGCAGCACACCATCACCTAAAGCACGGCACAGGAACTACCAACTTGAAGCACTTGAAGGCAGCTCTCCGGTGCGCCGTACTACCAAAGTGAGCCTTCGGTCATTTGAACGAAGCGGCACCACGATTGCACACTGCCAAGCACGACTCACGCAATTTCCGTCGCTAAACTGTGTATCTAAATATAATGCACGCGCTCCACTGCAGACCTCGAAGATTCCGATGGTCAATGAGAGCACAGAAACTTCGCCATAAAATGTATTCTAGCGGTATCCGAATCATACCAAGGTCCGAGCAACGTAAGGCCGATTTTCTCATTCGTGGCAATATCCCCGTCGGTCACCAACAAAATGCACACCCTTCCTACTTATTTAGCACACGTTATACCTACGTCAGACCCCACGCTCAACTCTGAAGTCGCTTTCTACCGGCCTTATATGACGGCTTCCGCGTCTGAAATCAACTCGCCGACATGAACGACAACAAACAACGTATCCGACAAGCTCCGGCCCAGCTGGGACGAGCCGCTGCCTGGGCGCTGCCATCTTTTCAGTGACGTCACGTATTTGGCTTGGTCATGTGACGAGTGTTCACATTTCCTTACAATGGCAGCCGCCTTTTAGGGGTCACTTTCGAGTGCAGACCGGAACCCCGGTTTATCGCTCTAAGCCCCTCTACCTCGTTGCTGTGCACCAACACGCCGCTCTGCCGTCACGGCGCTGTGGTGGCGCTGCTGTCGGCGCTGCGCATGCGGAAACACTTCACTTCGCTAGATTGTAGTTTCTCTACACGCGCCAAGCCCACACCTGGTTTGGGCAAACAGAGACATGCTTGTAAACAAAGTCGCCGATTGAGCAGCTTCCTTTAGATTTCTCAGGCGTTCTCAGGCTGAGTTCGATGTATTACTCGATGGCGCGTAAGAGACCTCGAGCTGGTGAATTGGAACTTGAGTTGGTGGAGGGAATTCTGTGATAGTCGTGCCCCTTATACTTAATGGCGAATTTGATCCTTCGCGTTTTACGTGGAGCATGCGCTTTAACCCCCTTTCTCATTAGAAATAGAATGTTGTTCCACGCCGAAATACAATACAGTTTTTACAGAGAAAAAAAAACTGAGCTACGATTTATTAGAACCAAGTAAAACGTACGGAAAATATTTAAAAAAATTAAAAATTGACCGCATCTCCACGTGGTGAATGATGTTGATTGGGGCGAAGCTCTGGTGGTGCTTGTCTGCGTAGACGCTCAGCCGCAGCATGCGGAGCCTTTCGTTCGTTTTCATCCATGTCAGAAAGAGAATGTGTGGTATAGAACGTGGTTATATCCGCATTTGAGCATTTGACCGCAGCGCCCTCTCATCGATAAACGTTGAGCCAATGCATGCAAAGTTTAAAGCAATTATATACGCATTTGACCGGAACGCCCACTCCTGTATAGACGTTGAGCGGCAATTTACCTTTTCCGAGAAGCGTTCTGCGCACGCGCGAGCGCCCGATGCCAAGCGGCGGAAGTTGGCACCAAAAATCGAGGAAATTCGGAAGGAGGCTGCAGATCAGCGAGTAGAAAACGTAATTGGAGCATACATATAATTGTGTTACGCAAAAAAGACGGACGGAAAGAATAACACGACGTTTAAGTGGACGCCATGGATGCCCCACTTGGACGGCGCGTTGGGCACGCCCCGCTGCTCAGAGAACGAAGAAACTGGTAGCGTAGCTCCCATTATCGATTGGTAGCGCAGGTAGGTCCCTTCCTCGATTTTTAGTTCGTGCAGCCACCGCCTGGTGCCGTCGGTATGTGAAAAAGGTCCATTTGCCACGTTTCATCCATGACATCCCCAGCTCTTGAGTTACTACCACATCTCAGAGCCCCTACTCGTTCCGCAGTCGTGGCCGAGTGGTTAAGGCGATGGATTAGAAATCCGTTGGGGTCTCCCCGCACAGGTTCAAACCCTGTCGACTGCGCCACGGCCGCTTGATAAGGACTCCCCTTGGGAGCGGCCTGCCGTATGCCTCGCGCCGCCAGTGAGAGCGATAGTTCCTACTTTACCCCGCAGCGCCAGCCGTGGCGCTCGTTATCGGCGAAAGAGGCGCAGTCCGCCCGGCGCGGCCTGGTGTGGCTATTTAGATTGTTTCTCGTGAAGCGACAAGTCTCATTTGAAACGAGTGCCATATTTCATGAATGATGTGACAAATCTGTGTCGAATAAACGCTACATAATTCTTTCCGCGAGGAGCTCACTCAGCTGCAGGCTGCGCGTTAGAGCCGCATTCAGCTGGCAGTATGAGCGAATTGTCGTTTTCTTGTTCCCGTCCTCGTTTCTATTACCACTGTAATGAGTTATAGTTGGATATAGCTGGGCCGTATAATTTCCGATTTTAACCGATGCTCGAGCACGCTCGAGCTATGCCTTTATTTATCTGTGAGGGACAATAAGAAACGGATTCCTCGTGCATAACTTCTGCAATATAAACTTCATTGTTCACGAACAGATCAAGGGAGTCATATAGTTCGCAAGCGGAATACCTTTCGGGAAAGAGGCTTCCGCGAAAGTCTCAATATATTCTCTAGAGAGCTGTTTAGGTCCCCAGCCGAGTTAGCCAGAAGAGGTCTGAGGAGCTTCCCGAGAAAGAGCTCGCAGGAGTTCTTAGCTGTGGTACCGGTGTCTGCAGTTAGTACACCACAACAGCGGGAAGTCCATAAGGTGTGGAAGCTCAGCGCTCGAGGGAACCTTGCCAATCTGTCCAGAACGACGGATCTCTGCCGACTGTAGAGCCCTCTCGACAAAGGTGCAGACGAGCTTGCACGGCCAGACAGCTTCAGGTCGTGGACAGCTGAGTCCTCTTTGGTCAAGAGCTAAACACGAACTGATTTTCTCCGTCACGAGATTCATTTCCCTTACGTTTAGGCTTTGCATTCAGGACACGTCACCTGCAAAGTTGAGCGGGTTTTACACATTATCCTTCCTTGCTTGAATCTGTCTTGAAATTCGTCGCAGGTTCGTCGCAGTTTTTTCATTCGCTCGTTCAGTCGTTTGGCTTGCATTTGAAGGCGGTGCGCGTTTTTCTTGGCATCTTCTATGAAGTCTAGCTGTCAAATTGAATGACGTCTGACATTCTTCCACTTCAAACCCTTTCTGCAGGAAAGGTTCAATAGCCACGCACTCATCAACAGCTGGTGTTTTTTCTGCAGGGGACTGCATTTTGCGTTGTTGGCTTCTACCGTTCGCATGCGACGTGGACGCGTTACGTGGCACACGAACAAGCGTTCTGCGCTTCTTTGAACCTGCTGGTTGCATGTACAACGAATACAATGGGAATTGAGTCGGCACCACTGTCGGTCCGCTTCCGCTTCATCCCTACCTTGTAGTCCTCCTCCTTAAATGCCTATCAGTGCAACCTCGGCTTTCTGCAGGAAAGATAATCCTCTTGGCGCTCCCCTCTCCTAAGCTGCGAGGGGGAGCCGGGTTGGGGCAGGTAAAGCGCGAAGAGAATATGGGAAAGGAGGTGGCGGGTAAAAGTGGGAAGTGCGAAGTGTACGTCGGCCTTTAAAATGAAGGGAGCACACGACTCTCCTGGAGCCTGGTTGCCACTGGCTGCCCTTCTCGCTGCCTTGTCGCGAAATGTTCTTCAACCAGGCATCCTGAAATTTCTCTCTAGACAGAAGCTCGTGATAGCAGAGTTCGGATTTCTCGCAGCATTTGACTTACAACGCGGCACGCAACAGCTTTTAGGCATCGCGTGCTCCGTAACCCATCTGCACACTTCAAAACTGTGCAGAGACAGACCAAAGGCGGCTGTCTACGTCTCTTCTTTCTCATCCATTAGTGGTTATCGCCACAAAAGCATAGAAACGAGCAAAAAAGCGATCGAAAACACAAAGCACACAGGCGAGCACAGGGTAAAACTGCGATATTTTTCCGCGCAAAGCGGTGCAAAGGTGGGGGACAAGCGATTTTTGCGGCCTTTTGCAACCGCGGCAGCGCCTCGGTATCGGCGAAGCCAATGACGGGCAGATATTTTCTCTGGGTCGCGGAGCAAGGGCGAGTTGGGCGCCTTCTCTATACTCTGTTTCACCTGTATGATGAACCGCAGGAAAGGCTACAAGCGCGAGCTCCTTGCTCTAGGGCACATCTCGGCGGCACAAGCTCTCGTGCGTTAAGAGTATATTCCAACGCTAAGAGCTCGCGCTTCTAGCCTTGTCTGCGGTACAACATAAGGTGAAACGTAGTATAGCTGGTATAGCTTTCAGCTCACGAGACCACTCGCCGATATGCAGCGCCTCCACGGCAGATGGGAGAAGTTCTCCTCTCACGCGCGCTCTTTTGTTTTCGAAAAAAATCGGCAGGCCGCACCAGCAGGGGGGATCGAGAGGCCGTGACTGCGCAAACAGATTTGTTTTCATCTTTTTTTTCCTACACGAGCACGTGAGCTACGTGCTCACGTGCTCGTGAGCAGGAGCACGAGCACCGCACGCCGGAGCTACATACAGACATGACTAACCCCTAAGGAGCTTCGTCCCTAATTTTTTTTCATCTATTTTTTATTTTTATTTTGCCCTACACGAGCCCGTGAGCACGTGCTCACGTGCTCGTGAGCACGTGCTCACGAGTATAGCACCGGACGCCGGTGCTATACTCCGTTTCACCTTATGCTGTACCGCAGAGAAGGCTAGAAGCGCGGGCTCTATAGCGTTACCGAGCTGCTCTTAACGCACGAGAGCTTGTGCCGCCAAGATGTGCCCTACAGGAAGGAGCTCGCGCTTGTAGCCTTTTCTGCGGTACATGCATGAGATGAAACAGAGTACACCTACGGACATGGCTAGTCCCTAAGGAGCTGCACCCCTAAAAAGAAACCAATATACGTGGTTTAGGGCACGTCGACCTACGTTTGCTTTTTGGGCCGGTAATTCAAAAAGAGAACATTATAGAAGAGCACCTACGTTAAAGAGGTAACTGCAAAGAAAAAAAAGTGTATTTTGAAACAGCCTAATTAGGACAAGCATGTCACAAAACAATTTTTCCGCCAAAAACAAAATTTTTTACAGCAATATTTATTGCGCAGGACTGATTTTAGTTTGCGGCTATTTCACCCGTTTTAGAATCTCGCGCCACAAAGTTCCTATTACACGTCACAGAGTCGCTGCTATACGTCACGGAGTGACGTATACCAACCACTCCGCGGGCGTCGAAAGAGCGGGAGTTTCAAATGCGGAGAGGTTGGGACTCCGACTAAATTACGTTCTGTGGCGTAAATATTGCTAGAAAAAATTTGTTTTTTCGCGGAAGATTTGTTTTGTGACATGCTTGTCCCAATTAGGCTGTTTAAAAAAACACTTTTTTTTCTTTGCAGTTACCCTTTTTAAGGGTTAAAAAAGAAAAATGAGAGGGACCTTCATCTCCAAAGTCCTTTAATGCACGGAATGTTGTAATTAACGAACAATTGTTTCAGTTGTGTTTAGAAGACATTAAGTATTCATTTCAGGAATGAAGAACCTTTTTTTTTTCAATAAGTGCAAAAACTTTCTTGAAGGATGTAGTGTCTACAAGACTTGATGTGTACATTATTGATACATAATTTATTTTTGCATTTCTCTTCTCGTTGACAACGTTTTGTGACATATTTATCGTTTGGTGTTATCGAACTATTTAATATTCACTCATTCTGTTGTCAAAATTAATAGAATATATATTTCCAAATATTGCTTTAGTATGTCTCTTTCTTGCACGTCTTCCATTTATGTTTCTTTACCTCGATTACTGTACTGAATGTTGATTTTGTTTTTGGAAGTACAACTGCTGAAGTGCAACAGACAGAAAGGCTGTCAGGCAGAAATGCTTGTGTTCCTCCTCCTCCCTGCAGGCCTTGGCGATGCATAATGAAAAGAAATACAATACGTTGCAAAACAGTAGATTTAATAATATCCCTCCTTAAATTTCATACAGAAACTAGAATATGATATTGGTCACGTGACGTGAATGCCCCTCTTAATATAACGCGACAAACGGAATATGTAGGTGTAGAGACCACGTGACGCCAAGTCACGTCAGGTCAATTTTCTCGCTGAACGTACGGAGTTAATGTACGAACGGACAGACGAACGGACAAACGTTTGGAAGGAGGAGGGAGGAGGTTCAGTTGAGAAGCATTCTATGCTTTAAAACCAAAAACAAAGAGGCACTATCTAACCGAACAGAACGCAAGGCCGAAAGTAAGCCGGTGTATACTGAACATTTTGAAGAAACCCCAGACTGAGGAAATACGAAAGTTGGCACCAAAAGAAGAGAAGGAAAACGTCTCAAACACAGCTCAAGATTTTTTTTTGTCGGACAGAATTCTTTTTATAAGGGTTTAATAAACCGAAGGAAAGTGGAAGACCCTTTCTCCACTCACACCACTCTCGTTTGACACATAGGAATGAAACAACATCAGACCCTCCACAATGGGGTCCCCTTAGAGGACTGTAACAAAGAGCACATTGAGAGAGCAAGCGAACAAGGCCTGCAGGGGCAGACCTTGGATGAAAAGACGCCGTGCCGTCACCCAACAAACTCCTCAAGTAACTAGGTAAAAGAAAAAACGCACACACAGCAGAGGCAACCAAAACTATAAATTCAGAAAAAAAAATAAAACTTCCATTCTGCTTGTAAAGAAAATGACGGCTTCTTTTTAGCATTTCCGTGTTTGGTAATCTCGAATAATTCCTTCAACCGGCGCTTGCGGTCGTTTCTTTTTGTTGATATTGTGGTTGTTGAGTTTCATAACGGCACGCAAATATTACAGCACTGAATGTGCTTAGAAACTTCCGAATACTGGTCTTCGGTTTTGACACCTCGTTTGTGTTCGCCCAGCTTATCATTAATACAACGTTTTATTGTATTAATATTGCCGTTTGTCTCTTTCGCGAGGGGGCACCAATGTGCCGAGTACCGAACCGACCGTGTCGATTGGGTACGCCAACCAATTTCAGGAATCTGTGAAGGGAAGGGGGTTCGCTCGTAGCGACGCTCACCACGCTCTCACATGGCTACACCACCCAAAATAAGGAATGGGGACAAGATGTCTGCCTTGTCGCAAAAACTCAGACGGGACGGGTGTGGCCACCATCGATAAGACCGTCAGCCGGATCTGGGATCGATGTCGCGTTCAAGATTCTAGGCGTCATTTTTTTTTTTTCGGATAATATGTCGTGGGATGAGAATGTTAACTACCTTAGTACAAAGTTGTCTCGAATTGTTGGCGGGTTCAACCGCCATCGTTATACTTTACCGACAAGCGTCAAGTTACTAGTTTATAATTCCTCTTTCTACTCTTTCTTAAATTATTGTCACATAGTTTGGGGTAACACCATTTCGACGAATCTTGACAAGGTACATTTGTTACAAAGAAAAGCTGTAAGGGCCATAATCGATGTTCCTTCTCAATCGCATACATACGACATCTTAAAAAAATTCCGCCTTATCAATGTTCACAGTTTGTATCCTTCTAGACTCAGTATCAGCCAAGATAGATCCAATAAAAAACGAAAGATTTCTAATAACCCTTGGTCGCTCTATAAAAAAAAATAATGTGTATCCTACTCTTGGCGCCGAATGTTGGGGATGGGTCACGCCAAGAACAAATTATGCCACTCAAATGATGATGCACAATACTCGTAATTTACTAAATCTTTACGAATACAAAAACTTGGACTGGGATGAAATGCCAATAGGAGAAATCGGATCGTTATATTTTAGTGGTGGTTATAATAACTAGTTACAACCACTGTCTTCGTATTTGATTATATTGCTTTATCTGTATGTGGTGAATTTTCAGTGTTACGTCTTCCGTTTTTTCTTTCCTTTTATCCCTACTGTGTTCCATCACCATGCATTGTAGGTGATGAAGGGAACGTCAGGCTGCGTATGCAGTTTTGCACCTTGATCTCCGCCATCTAGTCCGATGAAAATTTAAAATAACATATAATATTATTGTCAGGTTAACTCGGTATACCGCGGAAGGCAGTCGTAGTAGAGCCAATTTAGTTTTTTGTTGTTGTAATTTTGTATATGTTTCTTTTTGGCATGTGTTGTGATCACAGATAATCAACGACAGTAATAAAACTTGTAGACGCTTAAGCTTCGCCTTTAAGAGTTGAACGCGATAGCGTTAGTCTTTTTGTCTTAGTCTTTATTTTTCGCTTTGGAGAGCCGCGGCACCGCGGAAAGTGTAGCAGCCCGTACCATGGAGGCCGACGATGCCTCGCCTAGTGAACATGATAGTGTGACGAGTATATACATGCAAGATCGTACCCCGTTCGCATCGCCTTCTTATTCTCTTCTCATGCTCTTCCAGCCAGTGAGCAGGAAGTGCGGTCTACATGGTCCGGTCAGTGGTGTGTCTGGCTCGCAGCCGAAGGGTCCTGGATTCGAATCACGCCTAAAATATTCATATGTTTCTTCAAAGCAAATGAATTACTTTGTAAAGTGAAATCCTCTCAGACATGCGGCGACCTTTGATTCGTGTTGCTATGTCATGTTTTTATTCACTTTCATTCCACGCGTTTGTCACGTTTCACGTGAGCGCTGTGGGTTGTTTGAATTTCCCGCGCAATGACAAGAGGCTGTGACGTCATGACCCTATCGACCAATCGGGAATTTTTCGTCACGACGCCAGCGACGCCGACGCCGGCTTTTCTGCGAAACGAGCTTCCTAACGCTGTGGCGTTACAAATGATTGTGACTACTGTGCTTGAAATTCGATGTGGCTGTGACTCGCGTGGCAAAGCTCCATTTCACTTTAAGCCCGAACGCAGCACACATTGCGATGTCGTTGAGCATATCAGACAGCACCGAAAGTGCATCGTGGGTTACAGCCTCGTCGGTTTTGCGTGTTTGAAATCACCGTCTACACTAATCACGTAATCATGAGAATAATTTGTGTTCGTTATTAGCTTATCTGGTAATAGCGCACCCACAAAGACAACAAGAGCCGTGACGATGCCGACTTGGAGCCAGCGTGTCGAACCGGAACCGAACCGAACCGAAAACCGGAACAGAACCGTTATTTTTAGCCGAACCGGAACTGAACCGAACCGAAATCTTTGCCGCCATCTTGGAACTGAACCGGAACCGAACCGAAAAAAATATAACGGTAACCGGTTCAAAACGGTTCAAGGTAAATTTTTTTTTATTTTTGGTAGTATCACAAAATGAGCATATGGGAATAAAATATTGGCGGCTGTATTTCTATCTATTGATCAAATCGTTTATATACAGAATTGCAATGTATGGTAAATTGTGGGTTTTCGTGGCGCTTTTGTATTGGCACTATGATTAACCATGTGTCACGTTGTCACGTGACGTCATGGTGTCAATACATGCTGTCAAGTAATGTCACGTGACCTCGTGACGTCAGGTGACTCACTGCGTCAGCTCGATTTAACTTGAGGAAGTCACTAGATGTATTAACCTTGTTGACAGCGTGACGTAACTTGACATCACGAGTTTGCACCGGGAGTCACGTGACACCGTGACGTAAGGGATTTTCATAACCCCGAGTCGAGTGCTCGGGTTCATGGCAATCAGCATTGCCAAACATTCGGGTACGGCTCATGTCAATTAAATATGATAATAGCCCAACTCTAACAATATCTGAAGCTCAGCCCAAGCTTTTGCTTTCCGAAACCTAGCCGCCTAGGGCATGACTATGATGAACACCGACGGTATATAATTAGCGTCAGATCCCGTGGCCACTTGTTCAAATTGCGAGTTGAGGAGGGGATCGACTGCTGTCTCTTTCCTTTATTTTTCTGCATCTGCTATTGCGCGGAGGGGAAAACTAATGGATATTTTCTAGAGCTATCAACGTCAGGGGTTACTTCTTAACAGTATTTATTGAAAGTACAAAAATAATGTTGCAAGACCAACTCTACATCATTGAGGCACCCAAACATTTTTTCGTTGTTGCTGAACTGCATCCGAAAGATGTCCCCGAGAATAGAAGTATTGAAATGACTGAATGCGACTTATTAATATGACGTTACATAGAATTACATGTGTGTACGGAAGGAATACCTAAAAATAAAGATTGCAGTGATCTCAGAGGGGCAGGCGAACGTTGACAGTCGCTGTAAGTCTCACACGAGCGTCGTTCTCAAGTTACTGCTCAAGTTTCGATCCCCTCTGTATTTTGCTTAAAGGAGCTATAAAAAGATTTCTATACATCACTAAATACTACTCAGGATCACTGCCTAACGTTAATAACTGATTGAACTTGGCTTTGCTCTTTTTTCTAGGCAATGGCAGTCGCCAAAAAATTAGAAAAATATGAGCACCGTTCATCCCCTCAACTCGGAGCCAGAAGCGGCCACGTGGTCTGGTGCCTATCTTATGCCGCCAACGTTAATCATACCCCCGCGCTGGGGTTGGAAAGGAAGAAAACGCGTGCTGAGCTCCAGGCATTGTTAGAGTTCGGCTATTCTCATCACCGCAGTGGTTGGACACGAGCCACTACCCAAGCGTCTGCCGAGGCATTGATTGTTACGAGCCGATGTACAGTGTTCACGCAGTTCTCCTGTCCAATCCATGAGCCGCGCTCGACTGTCGTCAGGCGGGTGGTTTTGATCCCACAATTACGACATCAATCTTTGCGGAGGCAAGACTAAAAGAAATAGTCTCATTTTATCCTCGCAATTTCATCGCGACAAAGAAGCTTCTGAATCAGTGGCGGTCTGTGCGAGTATACTTGGGCCAGTCTAGGACCAGTATGCCTCCGAAAAGTCAGCAACATTCCAACCCGATATCGTTTTATGACCCCTTTAAACTTCATGGGGTGCAAATATTGAAATTTGCAATGAAGAGTCGCTGTACGAATAAGGCAAAACGGCTCACTTCGAATATGAGTCGACTATCGAATACGTGTCTAGTCACTGAAAATTGCAACACGAGACGTTTGAACAGGCTTTATCGGCTTTCTTACAATAAATCAATGCAACTGGATTGTACTAAGTGCAGTTGAGCTAGAGATACTTTTAGTAATGCACTCCTTATAAAGTTATCGTAGTGAAACGTGAGTTCTTTCGGAGAGTAAGCGTCCGCTACGCTCCGTTACAACATTCTGCCAGTAGAGACCCTTTCAGCTGGTCACCTGACCCAAGTTCACTAAAGTTCGAAGACGTTCGACATGGACAGTGTTGCCCGGCTGCTACACGAATGTCTCGAATTCGTTGGACACGCATACATTATAAACGTACTTTATGTTATATTTTATAGAATCGTAATCGTGCTTACACGTATAAAGCTAAGCTGTGCGCTTTAACGCTTCGATAGTTAACAGTGAACCAACGATGCCAATAACCCAACAATATTGCACTTTTCCTACGCATGCAAAGTCAACTAGTTTCTTCGTTGTTTTTTTTCGCGCATGCGCACATAAGCTAGGTTTCAGTCGAACCTTGTCACACATCACGTTGAAGGTGCAAAAGTCGAACTCAAACCTGTGCAGCGGCTTGAGTGTTGCATTGGCGATGAAATGTTCTGCTCGTACATAGGTACTTTTCAGACATTTATATGGATTGCACTCTCGAGATTTATGTTATATTTCTTATTTCACTGGCGAGGTTTATTTTATTGTAATCAACCTTTATAGAACGTGCATATTGACATCACATATCGTTATGAAACTGTCACACAGCAGAATGCGATGTATTGTTCGTGAAAAATAAACCGAAACTGAGTCCTAGGCTTTGCAGCCATCGGACAGATAGAAACAAGCGACCGATAACGCACGCAGTTCAGTTATCGGTCTAGTCTTTGAATCGCCTTTTGTGAACAGACATATTCTAGTCGAATCGCGGTAGCAGGCACGGTAATGACGTTACTTGCCCGAATACTAGCAGTGGCGTGCGAATATTCGCGCGTTTGACCCGAATATTCGGCTTTGACCCGAATACTCGGGACTTCGGAAGTATGCAATGCTTTCGACATCAACACGGCTCGAATAAAGAAAAGAATCGATTCCTAATCGAAATGTCGAATATTACTGGCACGGCTCACTCACTTTAAACTTAACAGGGTGCGAAATAATAGCAATGGAGCTAGTTGCTGTTAACAAGTGACAAATAGAATTGTCGAATTAGCAGACACAAACGGAGGAGGCAATTCCTCAGGAATACTTTCAGCCTTTCCACTCTGGTGAAGAAGGAAGACCAGCGAAGCTGCACTATGGTGGGAATGAAGTAATGGCCGGCCGCAAGTCGGCAAGCCAGAGTGGAAAGGCTGGAGAGGTTGCCGCCATCTGTGCGCGACGGCGACAACCAGACAACCGGCAAGCCGGTTGTCTGGTTGCCGTCGTCACTTATAGATGGCGGTAGCTGTCCAGAGTTTAGTGTCATCATTTGTTTGCTGACGGACACGATACTGGGGAAACTAGCCCTTAACAGCTCCCCTGTAAAAAGAAGTGTGCGTGTGTGTGTGTGCATGTGTGTGTGTGTGGGGGGGGGGGGTTAGTTTTAAAAACATACTGTGTTGTAAAGGTTCCTCTTCCCCGCATCTTTGGCGCAGACCAAAAAGCGTGACCCCGGAAACTACTTTGTTTGCAAAAACGCTCTTGCCAAAAAGCACATTTTTGTCGTGCCAGACGCTCGCGGCGTTCCTCACGACGATGCACTAAGAATAATAATACGTGCCTTTCAAATACTTGGCTTACACTGAGCTTGAACCTCCTGCAGCGTGCATTTTGCACCATCGAACTCGATTTTCTCAGCAAGAAGAAATCACAATGACCACCAGCCTATAGTGTGATGACGTCACTAGCATACCATGTTAGACAGTTCAGCTTTCTAGTGAAATGTGATGTTCGCAACACTAGCAATAGATGTCCTAATTGTAAAGTTGTGCAGTATTTATAGCAGTCTCGCGATGATATATGGCAGCCTAGAGAAATGTTAGAGTGCATGACTATTCAAGCATAGTGTTGTAAAGTGAGGGCCCAAAACAAGTGCAGGTAAAACCGAATATAACATTAGCCTCCCGAGGCAGTATTTAGCGAAGTTTCGAGCTCATGAAAGCTGATGAAATGTGATTTATACTAAGATTTTAAGAATCTTGTGTCTGTCCTTCGCGCTATTTATGTAAAATCATGAATTTCATTGCGTGCATCTTTACGCATCTCTTTTTGCAGTAAGGCGTTCTGTAAGGGACTATTTAGAAAAATAACATTAATTATCTCTCTCTTTTTGAACATTTCGTGTATTTGACTTCCAATCTATCATGTGAGCACAGAGTCTTTTTTGGCGTACCCTGCAACCTGATGTTTCACACTGCCAATCAGCAAACAGAAAAACACTTTTACGCAGACTCCACAGCTCGTGTAGTTTCGAGTATCGACCTTCCGCGTCGGTCTCAAGCGGTTATGTGAACTTTATAAAGTAAAATTTATTGATCATTATAAAAATATATTTAATTACTAACTGAATATTTGACAACATAAATAAAGGGCCGACCACCCTAAAGCAATGCCCCCCAAACTATCTGAAAGGTGTTCTGCCAATCTTTTCCGGCGTTTTTATCCTCGACAGGTACGTTGTAAGTGATATGGGACAGCCTTACACACATTTCTGATTTTGAAGCTAATTTAAATAGCTATCCGTTCCTCACACATATAACTTCTCAAACATGTAGAAGAAGCTGAGTGTAAACAATGTTTGGTTAGAACAACAAGCATTTTGATTGCCACTCGGTGTTTCTATAAAAAAATAGACTGAAAGGAATTATCCTAAAACTTTTGTGACATTTTGAAAATTTCATTGCTTTTAGCTCAGTTGTGACGTCATCATATACATATATATTGTGAAGCGTATTTCTTAAACCATATTTCATAATATATATGGCTACGAGGTGCTCATTTCATAATTTTATGTGATGTAATTAATTCCTTAGTTCAAGGACACAATCACGATTTCACTTTTAATACTGCGACAGAAAGTTGTACCAATCACGGGTATTTTAGGCGACCTACCACACTTCGCGACAACATTTTATACCGTGTAAATATATCAGCTTGAACTTTAGAATTTTACTTAAACACGAAGAAAGGACAAGAAAATACTGTATAGTTCTAAATTTCAAGCTGATCTATTTCGAGGTATGTACCAACAAGCTCAACTCTTTACTCTTGTACTTAAACATTTTGATTCAGGTAAAATATATGTTACAGGTAAACAAAGGGATGATGAGTCGTATAAACACGACGTTATGTACGTTAATGTAGATTTTCTTCTACTCTTGCGTCGAAATTAAATAACTGAATTTCATATTTTTGGTACCTGAAAACAAAAGTAAATTGCACGGACGATCGAAGAAACTATATAGTTAATCGTTTCACGGCGTAAATAGTGTACATTGCCAGAACAACGCGGAAAATATATTCTCAATTTAGCGGTTCAAACCGGTTCGAACCGGTTCGAACCGGTTTGAACCGTTATTTTTACTCCCTGGAACTGAACCGGAACCGAACCGAAAGCCGTGAACCCGAACCGGAACCGAACCGATAAAAATTTCGGTTCGACACTCTGCTTGGAGCTGCATTGATGGACTGCATCGGATTGTTAGGTAGGTTCCGGTCGGATTTAAAGTGAAACGAAATTCAGAGCATAAATTCTTTTCACAAAATGCGCCGCAAGACAAGGACAGAGTAAGGGAGACAACACCAAGGGCTACTTTCAATTAAATGTTTATTGAAACAACACACAATATGTATACACCCAAACGGGCTTCAATAGCAAGAATTCAAATTCTTTGTCTGTTAGATGGACTGATGGGGCACTTATGCATCTGTCATCTTTCGCACTATTGATGTAGAGCATTACTCGACGACGCCGTGTTTGTCGGATAATTTCACTTTTCTTGTTGTGCGTACAATCCAGCAACATCCAGAAGCTCGGGTAGGTGCTAGCATCATTTGATAGTGGTGCATGAGGTGCGCACACTACTGGTTCGAGGTTTCTTCGGTCTTGTGAAACCATGATAAAAAGTAAGCGAACCTGGCACGCAACAAAATTCCTAATAGCACGCGCCCTGTAAGAAGCGCAAAGCAGAATTAGATTGTGTGTTAGCAAAGAACAGACGTACCGGCGTGCGCGTTTTAGCCACTAGTTTACGGACTTTTCAAACCGGGAACCTAGGTATTCCATAGAGTGAGCTCAGGAGTTTTCCAGAGTTCCTAATGTTCCTCAACTGGTGCTGCCACCTGATGAAGCATTTTTCAAGTTGCACTACAACAGCACATCTTAGCCACCCAGTAATGTGTAACTATAGGCTAAACACTCTACAATATATGCATTTTTATTTAACCACTTATCCTATTTCGCCCCTTTACGTCATTGTGGCCTTCAATATAGTCTTAGTATCAAAATCCATACCGCCAGTTACTTATTTTTAAGAATCCTGGATGCGTAAAAGCACCTTCTCGAAGTGGATTTATCCCATTATTTACCAAAATAAGAGTAAATGGCTTGTCTCTCAGCCCGTTTAGTTGAAACATTTAAACAAGATTTATTTAAAACAGATTTAGGATCCCTGTTTGAGGTATGGGACTTCCATTTTTATATATAAGGTTTTTAGGTCTTTTCCCAACCTTATTGCATGCAATAATGTAGCTGCTTGGTTGGGTTTCGTGGCTGCAGTTCAAAAAATAAAAACGTTCCCCGAGAAAAAAAAATTCGATAACCTGGGCATTGGTGCTTGGATTTGACGTTTGTGCAACTACAACCGCCGAATGAAGGAATTTGGATGAACTATTGAATTGTAAGAAAAAAATTTATTCAATTATTACAAAAAAAAAAAACTTTGTTTTATTTGTTTACAAATTAAGAACCGTAGGTTTGCGGTAATTTGACGTCCAGTCGTGGCTGATGCCTACGATTGTGTTGCAGTTGGCATCGTTGAGATCCTCTACATCCTCTCCCTCTTTGTACCGCAGCCAACAGTGTAAATAGTGATTGGGGCCCTATCGGTCCGAAGATACGGTCAATTTCACCATGGCGTATGAAGTCGTTCTTGCTCGGGACGCCGCCCAGTTCTTGGTCCCGGGATTTGAGACGTATTTGAGTGATGCACCGTGGAACGCGTCGTTTCCCTTGGCCTGGTGCAGCCTCGGGACGTCGCCAATTGTAAATCCAGCCTTTTCAGATCCCAGCCCGAAGTGTTAATGGGTGACTGCGACCGTACCGTTCAGGGACATTGTCGAGCCCGTAGCTGGGACTCGTCAGCTGCTCCTACCGAGACTTCGCCGAACGCATGTGTGGTAGTGTTGAGGTATACTAAACTGGTATTCAAGAAGGTTTTCGTTAGTTGCGTTTAGAACTTAACCAAAAGATACTTGCATTAGGAAATTTTAGTCGCGTGGCTAAGTTGCGGTTCATGGGGACCACAGGAAAGAGGCACATTTTGTTAACTATTTAAATAAGAAAATAAATTTTTTATATATTTTTCATTTTTTTATTTTTGTGGGGTTTAATATAGTTGTAAAATGGTTACTCGACCTCATTGTAGTTTAGCCGCGATGTGAACTTCTGAATAGAATATACGTAGGGGCTGCATTAGGGCGAGAGACGAAGCGCGCAAGGAGCGCTGGTGACGTCGATTCCGGCGCTTTGCGCTCTGCGCTTGTGTTGCCCTGCTGGCGTCACCTGCAACTGCAGCGAGAACAGACGGGTTGCGGAGCCGGCGCAGGGCGGAGGGATACGACGTCACGGGCAATCTTCGCTGGCTTAGTTTCGGTTCGGAGCTGTGTACGTGGGCGACATTTCTCGCCCCGTTATGCGCACTAAAATATTTAGGAAAATTGAAGAGCTGACGCTCTTTCATAGTAAGGTATAAGATTAATACGGCTTTATCCCCCGCCCCTCAAAAAGACACAAAAAACACAAATATAAGTTAGAAAAGAATTTAGAACCTTTTAGCAAATTAGAAAGCTGACTAATTAATAAACTAATTATCTTAATTCGCCTCTTTTATAGTTGTCATCGCGGTCATCAACTTATCCCCAAGGCTAAAAGCCCTGCAGCAATCTAATTATTTTTAAGCATTCGGGACGAATAAGTATAACATTTTTTTATACGGTGCTTCACCCCGACATCTACCAGAACATTAGTAAACCGGCTTCCTCCACAGCACGTGAAGCTGCAACACTTAAAAAAAGAAAAATTAATCAAAGCGTGCCATTCTTCCTTGAGGCTTGGGTGCTTATTTACGGGTAGATTGCACTTAGGGGCAACGGATGTGTGTTTCCCAGGTTTCAAAAGCGCCCTACGTGCAAACTCAATTCCGCTCCTTCGAAACCCACTTACGGGAATGAAAGTTTTATTTGTTTTATGCTTGTATTTTGTGTTACGTGTTCCAGAGATTTCGAGAATGGCGTTACGCGGGCACTTTAGTGAGTACACTCGAATGAATCGCGTCCGGTTCGCTTAGCTTCCCCGCGTTTTCGCTCCGTTCGGGGCAAATCGAATGAGCGCCACCGGAAGCCTAATTTATTTCTTGCGTCTTAGATTTTTTCCACCACTCTGTTTTTTGTTGTTTCCCCCTTGTTTTTCTTCGTAGGCGTCTACACTTCGTTATATCTTACGATGAACCGCGGCGGCTGCTACGAGCCTTCCCAGCCAATTCAAGCTTTGTGCTCATATCACATGACTGTGCGTTCTGTGCGCCTTTGCGTCCCTCCAGAAGGTCACGTAAAACTCATAGGCTATTTAATTGGATGCAATGACACGTACAGTTTGCCGTGGTCCACCGTGAAGTGAAACAGAACCGAGGCGCAGTCGTGCCATGATTCCGAGGACCCGGATGAGCGCGGGACTTCACAGTGTAATGTTTTGATACCGTGCACAAATGTGGCTTTGTAAACCCGCGCACGCGTCAGGAGTTTGACTAAAAATGTCGAAAATTTGATCGTACAAATTTTGCCACTCCTAATACGCGTTGCATTAAATGTAGAGTTTGTGGAATGCTTTGTACTTGGCAATTCAAATTTCAGCAACAATCCATTACGGACTCTCTTACACCCTTCCATATCAAAGTAGGATCGAAGGCGGGACCACACGGATAAGCTCACAGATTCAGTCGACATTCTTGTTTATGCAGTCCAGGCGCATTCCGGCTAAAATATTTGTTTCGAAACCTTCGCGCGTAATTTAAAAAAAAAAACAAATAATATTTTGTTTTTAAATGCGGATATCGCATGGTGTTAGTGTTGGTATTTGTTATCGTTAAAAAATATCTTGCTTTTAAATCTATACAAGCTACTCAACCTTTGAACTTCTCGATTCCTTTGTTGCAACATGTTACTGATTAGGTTTTATTGCAAGCCCTCAGCTCACTCAAACGACTGCACTTGTAGAAGAATGGTGAGATGGGCTAGTTGGTTACGGGTTCAACGTGACTAAAATCAGCGAAGAACGTTAGCAAACTGTTGAAGAAAACAGAAGGCAGCGTCTTTCCTGTTTTCTGTTTTCTTCAGCAGTTTACTAATGTTGTTCGCTGATTTTAATCATGCTGACTGAACTTGCTCGTCGTCTTTTCTGGAGGGTATTTGTGTTACGAATAATATCATCCGTCTGAGCACGGACAAATGGAAATATTTATGACTTCTAGTGCACATTGGCGGTACAAATGCATTTGTTCTATAACCCTACTTAAAAGCTAAGAAGAGGCGCTCATCCACTCTAAAAAATCTGGTCGTAAGGGGCTCTTTGGCTTGTCCATTTTTTGCACCCTAAAAAGTGTTTTTGAGCGTCCCCAAAAGGAGATTGTCGCCACAAACATATGATGCGCTTTCTTAAGCTAATTTTTTATGCAACAAAATGAAAGCCGTTTACAACTCCCTGTAACGTCGAATTAGAGAGCAGCTCTTGAGGAGGAGGAGGGGAAGGTACGGAGAGGAGGCTATGCCCCTCCTCCTCTCATGCTCGCCTCCCATTTAGGGCAAAATTTAGCTGGGAAAATTTTCCGCTAGATGTTAGCGGGGAAATTTTCCCAGCTAGAATTTAGTCGGGGAAAATTTTCCGATAAATTTAGCGTGGAAATTTTCCGCTAAATGCGGGGAAAATTTTTCGCTAGATTTAGCGGGGAAAATTTTCCGCTAGATTTAGCGAGGAAAATTTTCCGCTAAATTTAGCGGAGAAATTTACCCATCATGCACCGCGCGGTTACGCCGACGCCGACGCCGACGGCGCACGTCCGCTTAAGCCGGAAACGGGCGCCTAAGAGCTGCGCTCTAAAATATTATTAATCGCCCGGTATCCTCTCTAGTGCACCAAGAGGCGATAGTGCTCAAGGAGAAACCGTTCTTCACGAGCTAAAAGAGTTCTTGGGCAGTCAAAGCACCTTTCCAAAACTGATTTTTTTTTTGAGGTGCAGCCTCCACATATGTACAGCTTAAAGGCCCTCTTGTGAGCACATAATATGGACAACGGGGCTTTTCTTTTTCTTCGTGGCCGCTGCGAAAGAAAGCCCCACTTCGGAACTTATAATGAAGCTAATCGACGGGCGCAAAGAAAATAAACCTTTTCGGTCTATTTAAAAAAAGAAATTGCCATTTGGGAATTAGCGGGAAATTGAATGGATTCGAGGGCCTGGCGTGGCATCACGTTTTGTGCCACACGAATGTATTCATGCATGTATTCATGTGCATTTGC
Organism: Ixodes ricinus; assembly: GCA_037355805.1. NCBI lineage: Eukaryota > Metazoa > Arthropoda > Arachnida > Ixodida > Ixodidae > Ixodes > Ixodes ricinus. Next base: position 7,906 of record JAZHYW010009208.1, on the reverse strand, counting down.
ACAAATGCATCTATTCCCAGTTTTCTCCTTCTCCACGACAAAACACGCTACAATGAGGAGATGTGCCCCCTTTGCCGGTTCCGCCGGAGATTAGTCTAAGGCATATTTTCTTTCGAATAACAATATATTGTAAACTGTGCATTTACACGAATTCGCTTAAATATGCGATGTCAGATGGTGGGATGCCTGTCTGTGAATATCCGATTTCCGATTTTATGCGCAAGCTTTTTTGAACCAATGCGTTTCCGATTTTTATTTCTCCCTCGTGCAAAACATTGAGAAGAATTGCAACCTCTCGAGGGATGGCCCCCGATCGGTCCGTCGACCTGACACAACCGTCTTCAACACCATGCGAGCGTTTACATTAAAAAACGGCGAACGTCAGTAAGGACTAAAGTTGCGTTTCAAGACTCGTAAAAATATTTTAAAGCATTATGCAATAAACAAATAGCGTCCGCAAAACAAATAATAATAATACAAAGAAAACAAGGAAACGGACAAGTGCTTGTCCGTTCCCTATTTTTAGTCTACGTCGCTGTTTCCACATACGTGCTTCCCCTGTGTTTCAACCAGTGTTATGCTATCGGACTGAGTCTAGTATCGACAATCACTTTGCAAACCTAGATAGGTAAAATGCCAGTCATCTGGCGGTTTGTTTATTATTTCCAAGATTATTCAATCTTTTTTATTTATGTTTCGTTGTGTGGGTATATTATCCACCAATCTTGTACTTTCGCATGAAGTAGTATTTTCTCCTGTACCTCTGCTGTTGTGCCTATGTAGAGGATCAAGTGCCTTGTCATGCTGTATTACACAGTTTTTTTTCCTTGAGCTCCACTATCAATGTGGATAGAAATAAACAAATTATTTAATCACACGTACTCTGTGCCCCTAGTCGACTTCCTGTTTACCCTATCATCTCCTTCCTGTTCAACTCAGTCATAGTTTCCTGTTCAATGTTTCACTCCTTCCAGTGTTATGCTATCAGACTAAGTCTAGTATCGACCACTCACACGTACTCTGCGCCCCTAGTCACCTTTCTGTTCAACCCAATTATATCCTTCCTGTTCAACTCAGTCATAGTTTTCTGTTTTATGTTTCAACATTTCCAGTGCTATGCTATACGACTGAGTCTAGTATCTACCAATCACACGTACCCTGTTTTCTTAATCGCCTTCCTGTTCAATCCAAGAATATATTTTCTATTCAACTCAATCATAGTTTCCTGTTTAAAGTTTCAGTGTTTCCAGTGCTATGCTATCGGACTGAGTCTAGTATCGACAAATCACACGTACTCTGTGCCCCTATACTCCGTTTCACGATAACTCGACGAACTGTGGAGGGTGCTGCCCCCGCGAACCAATATAAGGGTGCCGGAGCAAGGCACCGGCGCCTGGTTACCGCCACAGTAACAGAGCCCTCCGCCACAAAATGTAGTTCTGAGCTTCTTTTCTTTAACGGCAATTGAACTCGCGCGATTTCATCTATAACGAGAAGATATGAAGAATAAAGAATAAATAATCACAGATGTATGACATTTCATTATAGTTAAACCAAAAAAGTGACGCCACATCCGTATCCGCTCAATTTGTTTCTTCTTGTAGCGCCGTGGCCGTTGGCGATCGCCGGCGATCGCAGCCGTGTAATCGGCCGTTTCCGCTCAAAACATCGCACTGTGCCCTGGCATTAGCAACCGTCAGAGATTCGCGGCTAAATTGAGCGTATGGTTGTCTCATGACCTGTTTCCGAAGTGTTCGCTATTCTAGCGGAAGGATATGTTGCTGCGGTGGACGTTCATCCGAAGTTGGTTGGTTTCGGAGCAAACGACTCTTGGCTAGCAGACGTCAGCCGGTTCCTCCGAGCCTCGCGCCTCGCATTTGGCGTGGTGACACAAATGCTCCCCTGACGTCGGGTCATGTGCCTCGCTCCGACTCTCTTATTGGGTCGTGGGGCCCTAGCCTCCACACTTCGCCAAGTTCTCGCGAAACGGAGTATAGTCGCCTTTCTGTTCAACCCAATCATATTCATCCTGTTCAACTCAATCATAGCTTCCTGTTTAATGTTTTTATCTTTGCAGTGTTGCGCTATCGGACTGAGTCTAGTATCGACAAATCACACGTACTCTGTGCCCCCAGTCGCCTTCCTGTTCATCCCAATAATATACTTCCTGTTCAACTCAATCATAGTTTCCTGTTCAATCATATATTTCCTCTTCAACCCAATCACAGCTTTCTTTCGACATACGCTCCTACTATTGCATTCGTCCCATCGCTGCCGGTACTATAGTTACTTTCATCTTAAGAAGCGCAGGGCGTGGCGAAGACCTGACCATCTCACTCTCCCTCCGCAGCCAATGAGATCGCTGCATAGCCGATAAGAAAGCCGAAGAACCAATCACGAGACTAGGAGCGTCAACAGAAGTCACCCGCTACATTTCCGATAAGCTGTTAGTAACTGTATAATTTTACGCATGAAAAATACCTGGATGGAAATAAAAGAGCGGAATTATTGTTTATTTGTTTATTTATTTATCACTAACTTTACGTGTTTTTTTCTAGCGACTAGACATGGCAAAACATGGGAGTGATCATGCATTTCAACTGCGTGGGCACCGTTAATCTCGTTCATCGTCTTCGGCCAAAGTGCAGGGTCACCCAGAAAAACCGCGCCCGCCGTATCTTTGCCGTATTGGATGTGGCCAAAGCTGGTCGTCCCTGCGTGCGCTCAGTAGTTGCGGCAGGGAACTGAACACAGCGAGATGAGCACGGCATTGTCGGCGGGCTCCTGCATCGATGCATGAAGCGGCCGCCGCCGGGGACAAGCCCGTTGTCTCCAATCTGTCTTGGCTGCAGGAACCGAGGCGCCCCCATTGTCGAGTGCACAAAGGAACTGACGGTCGGCGAAACGGATCTCGCGGACACCAGAGCTTTCTGAGGGTTCCAATTTCCGAGTCCCTAATTAGATTAGTCTGAGAGCCAAGACTTAAGCTGCAACTAAGACGGATTCTGCAGACATCTAACCAATCCTTGAAGCCGACATTGCCAACTTGGGAGCCGAAAGTACTGCATCGCCTGCGCTCCTGTTATCTTATTTTTTAACGGATGGTTTTCACGCGGTTTAAGGAACTTAACTGACATGTAAGCAAGTGATTTGTAGTGCGGCTTGATAAGGCTGCAAGTAAAAATGTAGCGGATGTTTCGCGGGGTACCAGAACTTACGAAACCCGTTGCAGGACACCTCTAATTCATACCTTAGGACCGAAATAACTATAAGCAACTGTTATAGTGCCTACGACGGTGCTTTATTCGAAGTCATTTTTAGCAGGTGCATCTAATGTTGTTGAAGGGCGTCACTCTTATTACGCAGACAAAAAAGGTTGAACATAAACGTAAGTGTATGTGAGTAGTACCCAGCGCCATCAGGAAGACAAATGTTGAATCACATATTTGCGTTTTAGCTTGATTGGAACCGTTAAATATTGCGTTCCAGGCACACCGGCTCAATTGCTGTGACGCTAATGACGGCGCTTGAATGCGGCTAGACGCCGATGTGGAATTCCACCCAAAACAATACTGGACTAAATTCGATCATCACGGATTTGTTCTACAGCGTGAACACTAAAGCTTAGGACCCATTTTAGATGGTTCACAAAAATTTACTTTATCCACATATCGGGCTCCGATTTATCACAGATGTGCGACTAGGTGGTGAAAGGTTAGAAACGAAAATAGAAAAAAATAACCTACATTGAAAAAAAAAAAAAAAAAACTTCGGGTTATCTGCTGTGTCATCTGCAGACGACGTTATGATCGTGCTCATCTAGTTGTATGTGGTCTTGAAAGATAGCACAACGTGAGACACGAAAGTATGCGGCGCCTCGACACACCAAAAATGGCCAGACACGAAGGATTTAAATCCCATTTATCTCTCAGAATATTTTATTTCAATAAATAAATAAAGTATCGCACTTCCAAAATTTCACATTTGAAGAGAAGCGCGCGGCAAACTAATAAAAGTTTCCGAAGATTGTCTGCTAAGCTCGACGCTGGCACGCTAGAAAGCCTACATTACAGAGAGTTTACAATTGCTTCATCCTGGTTACGTGCTTTGTGGGTCATGTTTGCTGTATCCGCTGCGAGAAAGAGACGAAAGCGTGGATCGTCTGCTAGAGTCTCCGCCTTTCCGGCCGGCTTTCCTCCTCTTCACGCGAAAATACCGCGCATGCGCACTAGCGACCAATGTCCGCAGGAGCGCGAACGCTTCCCATGGTTTGAGATTGACCCTCTCTTCAATCTGGGATCTTTACGGCGCGCCTCTGACGATGGTGACATCTGTCGGTGGCAAATACATTTAGGCAAGCACGTCATAACGTCGTCTACGAATGCCGCCGCAGAAAAGTACAAAACAGTTTTTTTTTTAACGAGTACGTTGAGAGACAGATTTTTATGGACCGTTAAATGTGGGTAGCCAATCGTTAGTGTACGTGCTTTAAAACAAGGTGCATAATAGTATGGCTGATACACAGCCGACAGCAAAAGTTTGCGAGGCACGGGAGCGCACGCCGAAATGACTGGCTGCGCCTTCTGACGCCGTGCGGCCGCTCTCAAGACTCGTGCTTCGGGCATGCGCTCCCTTTTGTGTTCGCAGTCATGTCTTTTTCGCTCGTCTTCCGTCCGACGTGCATGAGATAACCGGGACCTGCGCAAGGTGACGTTTTGTGAGTGCAGCGCGTCTGCCTAAGTCACCGTGATGGGTGGCGGTCACGGATCTCTATTATAGGGAGCTGGATGGTGCATTCAGCAAACAGGTATGAAGCCACCGGAAGTAAGCGGCTTGTCCCGGAAGTGAGTGCTTGGCAGGCTTGGTAACCCTTCCAGGTGCTGGTTCGAAAAGCGTGGAGGGCGCTGGATTTTCGCTTGTCACCTCAAGTGACCCTGCTTGTTCCGCAGTAAGAGCGCATGCAGAGCCGAGAAATATCATGGGAAGCCATTCATTGTAAACATTTTGAGATTCTAGTTGATCAAGTGTGCGTATGTCCTAAGTTCAAATGCCTCATTTTCCGGATTTAATTCAAAGCATGGTTATTAGAACCCACTCAAAGACACCCGAAAGTTCGGACCAAAACATCGACTGAATGCACTAGGAAGCCCAGCAGACGCCCAACTTCCGAGACAAGCATCAAACTTCCTGTGGCTTCACTGCGCCCTGCTCGGAGAGCGGCTATACGCCATCCAGCCCCTTATATAAGAGATCAGTGGTGGCGGTGCTCGGATGCATCAGAAAACATTTCGCGGCACCTTGCGGCAGTTCCTCCTATCTCGTGCGCGTCGACGAAAACAAGAAAATCGAGCGAGGAAAAAAAAAGAACACGTCTGCGAATACGATAAGAAGCGCACGAAGAAAGCGCGAGACTTGAGTGAGGCAACGCACCATCAGGAGGTGCAGGCAATCATATCGGCTGGCACTCCCGTGCCCCGCAAACTTTTGCTGCCGACTGTACAAGGACCTTACCACTACACTTTCGCTATAAAAGTTTTAAAGCATGAAATTCTTTTCACGCTTCTCCCCAATCCCATACTTTCGTTCGTTCGTCCGTCCGTCCATGTATTTTCCGCTAAATTTAGCGGGGAAAGTGGCGTCACTTGACCTCACCTGACGGCACGTGACCTACACACCTTGGGGAAATTGAAGGTACGTGACCTATACATCAACTCAGTTTCCCCGCTAAATTTAGCGGGAAAATACAGGTCTTCTGGCCAAAACATCAATTCAGTTTCCTCGCTAAATTTAGCGGGAAATTGACGTCGCGTGACTTAGACACAAATCCAGATACCCCGCTAAATTTAGGGTGCAAATTGACGTCACGTGATCTGACCTCTCGTGATCCGTACAACCATTCAATTTGCCCCGCTAAATATGGCGACAGAATTTACCTCACGAAGCACACAAATTCACCCACCAATTCTCTATAATGCATTCCGTGCATTATAGGGAATTCCCTATAATGCATTCCATGCATGGAATGCAACATTGCATGTACTCCTTGGTGCATGTCCTCCTCGGAAATATAGAGAATTTCTATAATCCATTCCATGCCTTAAAAGAGTCTGAAGATAAATGTTGCTGCCAATTTGTATTTGATTGCTTTATCCACACCTCGTTTTTCGCAGAAAACAGGTCTTTGTTGGTAAAAAGCATTATTTTCGCATGCAATATTTAAACGATGCTATTAACTAAGCATAGTTCTTGATAGGTAACAGGGTCTGTCCAAGTAAAAGTGCCGAAATACTACCTTCACTTAAGTTTGAAATGTTTTTGTCATGGCTGTCACATTAGTGATTTTTAGTGAGTTGTTTCGAAGCACACGGTTCCGAAATCGTGAACGGTGCACCTCTGCCGTTTTTGATAAACCGTATATGAACCATGGAGAATTTAGAGAATCGCATAACTGGCGCGAACTTTTATACGATGATCTGGATTTCATTTGATATGCGGCACCATCTTGTTGTAAGCATCAACAGCCTGTTCACTAACGCTTCGAAACCAGTTTAGACAGCCCGCCAAATTCCGTTTCAGAAGTATCGCCCTACGGTTTACAACAGAGATGCGGCTAGGTGATGAAAGCATAAAGCAAAAATACCAACAAAACAAAATTCCTCGTTCAAAAAAAAAAAAAAAGTCCTGTTTTGAGCAATTTATTGCGGCATTCGGAGATGGTGCGTGCCGTCTGTGCAAAGCCACTAACAGATGTCGGAGGCGTCGAGGACGCCGTGGTGCCGAGCTTAGCAGACGACCTTCCGATAATTTTGAGTACACTTCCTCAGCGGGGCGCGCGTCTCTGTAATATATATATTTTTTTAAGTTAGATGATCTTTATTTAATAATCTAAATTAAAAAAAATAAAACCTGTTTAGATCCCCCAGATGGCCCTCCCCAAAATCCGGCCACCCATACCCACACACACACACACATATTTTTCGTACAGAGATGGTTGAACTAGGCTCCGCATTATCTCGTACCTCAGGTTGCGCCATCTTTCGGCGGCGCTCACATGTCGTCGAGCACCCTGATAACATCGTCTGCGAATGCCACCGTAGATTCTAAGAAACAGTTTATTATTCTGTTTTTTCTTGACCGAGGTAAGTTCATTTGTTGTTATTTATATACCAAATTTCCACCACTTAGCAGGAGATCTGTAGTTAATCACGGCGCGATGCTTTCAGAAACCAAAGTTTGCTTACCGTTTAATGAGGCTTAGAAGCGTTAATGTGCATTTTGTACAGCGCTGGTCGGTGTTTGGGGGGCAAGTGAGATTTTGCACCAAGCCCCGTATATCTTATATTTAGTTTCTGAAATGTCTGTGTCGCCCCCGCTGCCATTTCATCTTCCAACGGCTATAACACAAAGCAAATTTACGTAGCACCACATCGGCCTTTCTGTTTAATTTTGTTTAATGATAATGTACCAAACTATAAATATACATATTTTTCGTCGTCTTTCAATCCTGTTCAACCCTTCCATGATAGCGCAATTGCTCACTTGGAGGGGAGAACATGAGAGAGCAAACGACAGTTACATTAGCCCGTGCGATTGGAGCTACGGCTCAGACCAGCGTTCCAACATCACTACTCGCAAGTCGATCGATTGCACCGTAATCGCTCAAGCAGTATTTCTAAACTCTTCAATATAAATCAAAATGCCAACCTGCGACGGTATACATCATCTCATCTTGCTATCACTCCACTAGCAGGGGAAACACATGACATCCCGGCAACGATTCCACCTCCGTTAACAACGCACAACACTTCCTTGGCAATGTTCGTGACACACGAAAATAAAAAAAAACACGGCAATGAACGGTTGGCATTCGGTAATAGGAAACAGTACCAAACGTAGTAGCACAGAA